>JBAMIB010000038.1:5609583-5629027 GCA_037177415.1 Kaempferia rotunda | reverse complement strand
AAACTTACAAAAGTTTCAAACAATCAAACAAGTTAAATTGAAAGTTCAATAACATTTAAACGAACCAAGCTCAAGCTAAGCTTCAATTAAGAGTTCAATAACATCTAAATGAATTAAGTCAAGCTTCAAACAAGCTCAAACTCATAAAAAATAAATCAAACTAAATTTGAATAATTATTTCAAAGGCTTGTTCATTTTAAGTTCGGTTCAGCTTGACTCGGTTATCTTATCAAATAAATTTGAACACTCCAAGGCTCGGCTCTGCTCGTTTACGGCCCTAACAATGTGAAAGTTTATTATAATTAGAAAATTTTAAAATAGATTTAACTCATAATATATCTATTAGATTATATAGATTTAGAAATATTTGGAGCAATTTGCACTATTTTTTAATAATTAATTTGTAAAAAAAAATCTGGCAATGACGATAAAACCGATCCGTGCCGTCGCACTCCATCGCCAGCTCCATCCGCTATGCGCTCTCTCGCACCACCGGCTCTCTGCTCTCCCTCTCCGCTTCACCTCCTCCCTCCTCCCACCACACGCCGTGCCTTCCCGCTTCGCCAGTCCACGGTCGACGCTCCGACGAGGTTGCCTTCCTTCTTCCCTCTCCGCGTGAGCCCTCTCCGCTCCACTTCCCCGATAAAGGAGCCGCTTTCGGATGCGGACGAGGACGAGGAGTACGAGGACGATGAAGAAATCTCCGCCCCAGAGTACGAAGACGGGATTTTGGCCGAGAGCGACCAGGAGGATGAGGATGGGGAACCAGAGGCGACTTTGCTGGAGGCGGAGTCCGGGCCGTATAACAAATCGGAGGAGCAGAAGTCAGAGAGAGTGGCCAGGCTTCTTGCTGAAGTGAGAGAGTTTGGCCAGGAGATCATTGATTACGAGGAGCTCGTTGGTATATATGACTTTCCAATTGACAAATTCCAGGTTCGGTTCCATTTTTTTTTTTTTTTTGGTCTCGAAATGGAAGCAACAAATTGTCATCATTTGCGGGTTTTCTCATCTAGATGGAATTTTCTCTATATGAAGCTCTCATTGACCAAAAATATATTTAGTCAATTGAAGAGCATTCTCCTTTAATTTCATCTTTTTTTTTTTCTCACTTTGAGGGGTCAATCTCTAACTACCAAGGTTACAATTTCATTTATTCGGTTTATATAATTCCGAGAGAGTGATTGTCCGAGGAAAATATACATCTTATAAAAAGTAAAGTGAAATCGTTTATTTCAGAGAAATTATAGGGAATGACTTATTAAAGTGAAAATAAAGGACACTAATCAATTGAATGAAAAACCGACAAGCCCAAGAATGTACATTAGAAGAATAAATATGGCTATGATAACATGAACTTTGCTCTCCTATTACTTCTTGATGATTTAACTCAGTTGCATAGTGTTCCTACACTTGGTTGTTACATTAGGTGCTATAGAAAAATTTCCATTATTCCTGTTATCTCATGTTTCCCAATAGTATTAGAAGGATAATAAGAGTCCTATGTTTGTTCAATTAATATGCTGTTTTCCAACTGCTATTTCTTCATTTTTTTTTAGCGCTTAGCCATCCAAGCATTCTTGAGAGGTTCATCCGTCGTCGTTTCCGCACCAACAAGCAGTGGGAAAACTTTAATTGCTGAAGCTGCTGCTGTAGCCGCAATTTGTAGAGGAAGACGTCTCTTCTACACAACACCATTGAAGGCTTTGTCAAATCAGAAATTCCGGGATTTCAGGTAGATTTGGCTCATTAGATGGATTCTTAAATGGTTTTTCTACACTTAAATTGCCAATGTATAAGTCATTGCAAGTGACCAGTGAAAACAGACACTTCCGGACCTAAGGTTCTTATCTTCTTTTTTTTTATTTGGTTGATTGCACTAAGATTATGTTGTCTGTTGAGTTGCACTTTAATGTTGAGCTATTCAGTATTGTCATTTTTCTAGATCCTGACTCAGCCAGAGTTTAGTTGATTTTGTGATGTTCATACCTTTTTGGTTTATTTACTCAAGGTACTTTTTTTTTTGGAGTTCTAAGTGAGGTATTCTATGTCAGTATTTGTGGATCAGAAAAAGATAGTAAATACTTAGTCCTTTTTAGGTTTCTTTAATCGTGACCACTTTATTGGCTCAATCCATTTTTTTTCCTTGAGCACAAGTGCACAACACCTCTTTTGAAGTCCATATCTCTTTTAAGTTATATGGAACACGAAGCTCTACATCAAGGATGGAGTTCAATTCCTTTCTTCCACTAACTGCACTATTTGATTCTATACAATTCTTTCAGGAGGACATTTGGTGATAACTATGTTGGCCTTCTAACGGGAGATTCAGCTATCAACAGAGAAGCACCTATTCTGATCATGACAACAGAGATTTTGCGTAACATGCTCTATCAAAGGTACTCAATGTCATAACTCGACAAGCTGGTCAGAGGTAGAAAATCATATTTACTTGTTGCCTTCAGATAAACATGTGCTATCATAGACAAGTTTCTTGACCTTTTTACGAATTTGCTTTGTGTTATGTACTTATTAAAGTATAGATTTTCTTAAAAACTAAATTTCTTGGAATTTGATTACCTAATTATCGTAAATACAACTAAGAGAAAATTCTTGGTATAATTATCAGGTACCAAATAGTTACTTTTCACTCTAAGGTTCTGTGAATTATTATATATGTACACTGAGACTGCCATTGGATTTAAAATCGCACAAGGGGTTTCATGTGTTGAGAATAAAGTAATATATGGTAAGACTAATGTTATAGCAAGAGAATTGAGGCACAAGTCCATATGCCTACAATGATTATCATTTAGCAAGTGTGCTGGTCGAGCAATGTGCATATATAAATTAACCTTGTATGAAGAACAACTAAATTGAAGAAGATGATATTTAGGAAATTGAATCCCCTAGAAGTACTAACATTTGAGACAATCCATTGGATTAAGATTCAAGTCAACAATCAATTAATCTTCAGGAACCACTTATTTGACAAGGTGTCAATATAATACATTTTAGTCTAGTCGAAAGTAGCTATGTTAAAGGAGTTAAAGAAGGGATGTGAGAAAGAAACTTTGCCTCTTAGTTTCACATTGCTTTGCGAGCCTTCTAAGCATGCTTAAATATCAACAAGTTGTCCGTTTAAGTGCTGTGGCATTTTGGGTTGGATTGAGTTCGCTCTTATGCTTTGATAAGTCCTCCATCATGTGTTTCTAATAGAACTTCACTTTGTCCTTGTTTTAGTGGGTAATACATCTTGCAATGATTAACGTTTATTTTTTCAGTATAGGAATGATTTCTTCTGCAAGCAGATTGTTTCAAGTTGATGTGATAGTCTTAGATGAAGTTCACTATCTTAGTGACATATCTCGAGGAACTGTTTGGGAGGAGACAGTAAGTAATACCGTATTCTGTTTACTAGTTCCTGTTACTTAGTAGTGACAATTTTTTTATAGTTGAAAATTGAGGCAATCGTTCAGGTTATATATTCACCAAAAGAAGTACAACTTATTTGTTTATCTGCTACAGTAGCAAATCCAGATGAATTGGCTGGCTGGATAGAGCAGGTGAGACGAGAAATCTGAACCTTTCATGTTCTTTTATATTGTTAATCAACTTATTGGAAGATGCTTTCTCTTTATTCTTTTTTATTGGCTTCTATCTGAGTTTCTCCATATTATCTCATGTTCATGGTGGTTAGCTACTATCAATGTTTCCAATTCAACCTTGGGTGTAACTGACATACTTCTCCTTATTTCTAGTTTTCGTTCTGTTGCCTTATAGAAGCTATAGTAGAGATCCACTTTTAATAGGGTCTGTTGTTTTCACAAAATTGTCATTGCATGTGGGTGTAATTATATCATGCACAACAAAGGAGATTTTTGTTGTGACAATCTGCTCAAATGCGAGAACTAGCCCCCCATGAATTTCTAACACCTAACAATTGATCAGAAAATGCTTAATCTCAAGTCAATAGTAATTCACTCATCTAGTCTATAGATTCTTTTAATTACTCCACAACTCTCCATGTGAAAGTAAATTAGGCTATCACAATCTCCCCCATTTAAAGCTTGATACCCCTGTCAAGATTGAGGCCTTGGCAACCCTTATAAGCAAAGTCTATCTTGATTGACAAGATGTAAGGCCTAGGCAACCCTTTCTAAATACTTTGTCATGCTTAGGACTAGATTCTCTCTGATACTATTTGTGACAAAAATCTCAGATTATTGAATTAACCTCCATTAACTTGATAGGCTCATGTTCCCAACCATTGGCTAAAAATGCTTATGATCAAGTTAATATTAATTTACTCATCTAAGCTATTAAATTTCCTCATGAGCCTATAATTCTCCATGGCTGACTAAATTAGGCTATCACAATTGTAAATCCTACATTCCTACTTATTGCTGACATCTTCAAGCCACCTCAACTTCCCCTACATTGACATCCATTTTGTTTGTGTTCTCTTGTGCAATTCATAATTTTCTTAAAGTTGCTAACAATGTCAATTAAACCATGGTTATTAGTCATCACTCTCACTCTTTTGAATTCATAGTAGCTCAATGCAGAGTTTGTCAATTATTAAATTTGCATATGTGATTTTAGAATTTTAAATTACACCTGACATTTGAGAGACTTTTGTTGGAAGCACACTATTAGATATAAAAGATATGGTTATTAGTTATCACTCTTTTCTTTTGAATTTATTTCTTGTGTGAAAGTATGTATGTGACCTTGGATAGTGGTTCAATGCGGAGTTGTCAATTAATGAATATGTATACTGTTGACTAAAATTTAAAAATACACCTGACGTTTGAGAGACTTTTGTTGGAAACACGTCATTAAATATTAATGAAAAGAGAATTTTCATGGGAGTTCCCTGTTTGGTTATCCAGAGAATTATTATTGACTATTGTGTATAGGTCAAGGTGATACCTCAAAATATCAAAGTTTTAGCATATATAAGACTATAAGAGTACAAGTTCAAGAGTCAAATTGGTCAGAAGTGATTCATAACAAATTTCAGATGACAACCATGACTTTTTGGAGTGCATGCACACAATTTAATCTCTTCGTAGTAATGTAGTACAACCTTATTAAGAGGCATAATTCTTTATGCTTAAATGATTGATCAAAGTATGAACCTATAACTCTATAAGTACATCTTAAATATAGACATTAATAGGATAAGGCTTATGTTTTTTTGTTGCATCTTATTGAATAGCTTGCATTCTAACCTCGACAAATCCAATTACTTGAGTGCAGGTTCATGGTAAAACAGAGTTAGTTACATCCACTAAACGGCCAGTTCCCCTTACTTGGCACTTCTCGCTGAAGAATTCTCTGTTACCTCTATTTGATGAGAAAGGGAAAAAAATGAACAGGTAGTTCCTGATAGTATCTGTGGTAATGCTAAGCATATTTAAATCCTGCAATAGATTATAAAGACTGCTTGAAATATTGTTCAGCCTTTTTCCCTTGGTTTACTGTATACATGTTAGGTGCTCAAGCTGACATTTTAGCTTATCTATCCTGCATCATACAATAGGTTTAGCTCGATGAACTTGTTTGAAAAAATTCCAGTAATCTTGTATTCTTGAACTTCGGGATTTTTACTTAGAGAAATAATGTTTCGTTTTAATGCCCTCTTTATTATGATTCTATAAAAATGGCTTTGCCATGTGTAAACTGTTTGTATCTGTGTAACACATGCATGGATTAGTAAGGCAATGAGTGACATTGCGTAGGGTTGAGTATTCAGTTAAAACCAAACTGAACTAAATCGAATTAACCGAAACCTTTGAATAAACAAAAGTTTTTCGAACTAACCAAACCTATTGAATTTTCCAATAAAACCCGAACAAACCAAACCAATAAATATCAGTTAATTCGGTTGAAAACTAAATTAACTTAATTAATTAAAATTTTCAACAATGATGATATCATGGGATATTTACCAATTAGTTAGGAATTTATAGATTCACTTACTTAGGAATTTGCCGATTAGTTTTTCTTTTTTTTTAATTTTGATCTATTTGGTTTAACCGAATAAGGGATTTTAAAACTTAAACCGAACCGAATTAACCAATATAACTCATATTTTTTAGAAAAAACAAACTGAAATTCCGAAACTCCTTTTCCACTTGATTGATGTCTTGGAGATCTTTTAGTTTGCATATGGTTCACCAATTCTTTTTCCTTGTAGCTGATTTTCTAATTAACCATTTATGTTCTCATGGCATACAAGGTTGTGCAGATATCAATTAACACTCAATATCTGATAATATTTACTGGGCAACTGCCATAGCACCTAAAGTGGGGTTCTTAGGAGGAATTAGATCAATTGACCAAGGCTTAAGATTATCAGAATGGTAGAAATATCTGCTTAAGTGGTCTTCAATTCTGGAATAATATCATCTGATCCATGTTATGTTCTAAATTGTCGTGTAAACTTATTCTTCACAATTATTTGTACAACATCTGGTAATTCATTTGTTTTCCAAACTAAACTTGTATATTGAAGTTGGTCTACATCTTTTGATTTCCTTGCATTCTTCTGAAGGAAGCTTTCTCTGGACTTTATGCAAGCATCTGTTTCAAGAGGTGAACTATCCAGCGAAAACAAAACTAAGAAGCAAAGTATGCACACTGGACATGGTTACAAGAGTGTTGCTCGTATATCAAGGCAGACACCATTGTCAAAAAATGATATGAACTACATTCGTCGTTCACAGGTGTAGAATATAAACTTGAGGCCACCAATTTGCTGGTTAATTCCAGTTCTTTCACCACCATAGATGTCACCTGAAACTTTGAGCATATATTTCTTGTATTCTTGTTAAACCAATTTTTTCTAACATGTGGTCATGTACTATTATATGCTTCAGATTCCTCAGATTAGGGATACTTTGTGGCAACTTGTAGAGAGGGACATGCTTCCAGGCATTTGGTTTATTTTTAGTAGAAGAGGTTGTGATGCAGCAGTTCAGTATGTTGAAGATTACAATCTTTTAGATGATTGTGAATCTGGCGAAGTCGAACTTGAATATAGGAGGTTTAGGATGAAGTATCCTGATGCTGTAAGAGAAGTTGCTGTGAAGGGTCTCTTGCATGGAATTGCTGCACATCATGCTGGATGCCTGCCTCTGTGGAAGTCATTTGTTGAAGAATTATTTCAGCGTGGTTTAGTAAAAGTTGTTTTTGCCACTGAAACATTGGCTGCAGGGATAAATATGCCTGCTAGAACATCAGTAATCTCCTCACTTAGCAAAAAGGGTGAAACTGGACGAACATTTTTAAGCCCAAATGAGTTATTCCAAATGGCAGGCCGTGCTGGACGAAGAGGCATTGATGAAGTGGGTTATGTTGTTTTTATCCAGACACCCTATGAAGGAGCTCAGGAGTGCTACGAACTACTTTCTGCTGCCCTTGAACCACTTGTTTCACAATTTACTGCTTCATATGGGATGGTTTTGAATCTCCTTTCTGTATGTCATCTGTTTATGCTGATCTCCTGTTAAGTTCTATCTTGTTTACTTGTTGTAATATGGTGTCACCACATGTTCGACAGGGTTCAAAAGTTACTCGTATGTTTAATGATCCAGAACGTAAAGAGCTTTCCCAGTGCAAGCGAACTTTGGAAGAAGCACGGAAGCTAGTGGAGCAAAGCTTTGGAAACTATGTCGGCAGTAATGTCATGCTAGCTGCTAAAGAAGAGCTTGAAAAAATACAAGTAGAAAGTGGGCTGCTTTCTCTAGAAGTTACTGAAGATGCTATCGATAGAAAATGCCAGGAACAACTATCTGAGGTTGATTATACTGAGATCTCAGGACTGCAAGAACAATTAAGGGTAAAGTTCTCAAGCCATTACTTTGTAGTTTAGAATACTGGGATATTGTCGGTTCAAAATTTTGCTATTTATATTGGTTAAAAAGTTGCTAAATTTGATTCGAAGGTTACTCCATTTAATTTGTTTTGAGGTAATAGTTATGATATTTAGTTTAGAAAGATGAAGCAACTTTAACTTTTCTGATGAATTATTGTTCCATAAGATCTTTTCTGTTGATTTTGTAGATTTCTCTTGATTGTTATTTAAGAGATGATCCATATTATTAAATTCCTAAGGATGAAGTTGCATAAAGGGTATCAAGCTTGTGGGTCTACCTCATCAATTCCTGAGGGCACAATGCCGAAATTGACAAACTTAAACATTGGTAACTATTCTGAATTTAACTAAGACGTAATATATTCAATAACGGCTCCTCAAGTTCCATTCTATAGTAACTTTCCTACTTATATAATTGTTGGGGTTTAGCCATTCTACTATTATTCTTCTTTTACTAGTTTCTCATTATAACAGCACGATTTGTTCATTTTGCAACACATTTACCTCTACTATGCCTTATATCATTTTATTAATGATGTTCAATTTGTCCTTGACCATGTTGTGCCAAAAAAAAAGTCAGTATGCTACTAGTTCTAACAAAAGAAATTGCATTATAAGTGAAGTAGTTTAAGTTTGGCATGTTCTCTATCTTTATTGTACAAGTTAACTATGTTATCTTAAGCATAAAATATTCGCTTTGGAGAAGTTAATAATTAATAATTGATAATATTTGCTAACTTACGATAAATTAATAATCATTCTTTCAGGCTGAGAAACGGACTAGGACTGAACTCAGGCGACAGATGGAAATCAAACGCATGGCTGCTTGGAGACAATTGCTAGAAGAAATTGGAAATGAAATCCTTCCATTTGTCTGTTTGCAATATAAAGACAAGGAAGCAGTTCAGCACATTATACCCGCTGTTTATATCGGAAAACTCAGTTCTATTTCTGCCGAAAAGATTGTAAATATGGTGAGTATAAAAAAATAAACTTTGTTTCTTTGTCTAGACGAGTTAAAAAATGTTCTAGATAGTAAAATTGTACAATTGGAAATATTTCTTGGCGCATGCACTTGAGCATAATTAAATTATGATATTAGTTCTTGCTATGTTGCTTCCTTCCTGTTGTTATTTGTTCTTGCTATGTTGATTCCTTCTCTCCCTCATATATATAACTTAAAATTGGATTTATTTTTTCTCATTACAAGTACAAAGGGGCACCATCAGCTAAAAAGGCTACCTAATTCAGGGTTTTCATGAAGTAGGAGCATGGGGAGGTTTAACATAGGCAAAATTATTGGGAGTTTACATGGCACACACAGTTGTAGTATGCACACCCAGATGATCAAATTGATTGGTTGGTTGAAACTTTGGTTTGTATGATATGGGAATCGCAATGGTGAATGAACAAAAAACAGATATCCCTTTTAAGGCTCACCATTGCCAGCTCATGTATAATTTGTATAGAGTTGCTAAATTTGGCTGATATAGTGATATGGAGAGTCTTTTTTCTGTAAATAATAATAATCCTCAGGAGTTTATGATAGAATCCTTGGACATTTACCGTGATGAGTTCTAGAAAAGAGGGGAAAATCTAGTAATTGTGTAGATGGGTAAAGTACATGCACAATAGTGTACTTACAAGTGTCGGCTGTTGGGAGTAGAAATTTGCTAGTGCCACAGCTATTGAATGTATCAAAGGGTTTTTCTATGGTTGCACATTTCAATCAAGGGTCAACTCCAAATAGTTGTGGCTAAACTTATTGCCATCATCATGGATCTGCATGTTCAGTGAATGCGGAACTGAAATAGATACCATGACAGCATTATTCCTAGACAACCCAAAACTTTTATCAATGCGGTATGATGTAGTTTTTCTTCTGTAATAATGTTATATTGTCCTAGTTTGAATAGGGCAGAATTGTATTTATTCAAGTTGTATCTAGATTCTTAAATCAAGTATCCTGAAAAAGAATTAAGTGGCCAGAATCCCTTTTCACCTGTAACTGAAAACTGGTGCTACAGGTGAAATTAGGTTCTTCTGATCTCGACAACTTGGACATAGATTCCAAAATTGCAACAGATGACGAGGATGGGAAACTAGCTTATTATCTGGCTCTCAGTTCAGATAACACATGGTATCTCTTCACAGAGAAATGGATAAAATCAATTTACAGAACAGGATTTCCTAATATCTCATCAGGCAATGGTGATCTACCGCGAGATTCATTGATGAAACTTCTCATGGTGGAAGATTTTCAGTGGGAGAAGGTTGTTAATTCTGAATTTGGGTCATTGTTGTCCATGGGTGGATCTCTTGAGACATGGTCATGGAGCTTAAATGTTCCTGTATTGAGTAGCCTCCCGGAAGATGCTGAGGTTTGTTTCAATCTTATATTTATCCTTGCTCAGCTTTCATCCTCCATTAATTAATCTGTTCTATTCTGGCAATGTATTTTACTTATATCATGTACATAAAAATATCAATAGCTAGCTTGTGGACTATTTGTGCCATGGGAAAAATAATTAGGATTTAGAGACTACTAAAAGTGCTGGCATATTCCATGGTTTAATTCCAATAATTTCTGCTCCATTATTGATTATTTTCTTTTTATTGACATGGAGAAGATTGTTCCCTATTTTTGTTAGATGAAAGTTGAAGCCTGATGAATTAAGAAAGTTTTTTCTGCTCATATGGCAGAATACTTTGTTAATAAAACTGCATTTGTTCATGATTGAGAAACATTTGTTGGTTATTATTGCAGGTGGCAAATCAATCTAGAGCATACCAAGATGCTGTTGAACGTTACAAAGAGCAAAGAGGCAAAGTATCACAACTGAAAAAAATGATAACAAGCACCAAAGGATTCAAGGAATTCAAAAAGATCATTGATAAAACCAAACTTACTAAAGAGAAAATTGAACGCATGGACGCTAGGTCAAAGCGATTGCGTAAACGAATATCACAAATTGAGCCAACAGGTTGGAGAGAATTCTTGCAGGTGTGTATATATAGTGTGCTTCAATGTCTATATCTATGCTGTGCTATTTTAAATTTGGTGTTCTTTGTTTTGGCTTTTTCTAGTATCTAATTAAGCAGTCAGTATTACTTTTTTTTTGCTTATATATCGTATCTAATACTGATTAATAGAATATGTACAGCGAGCAAAGCATATAACTGATAATGTGGCAGTGCTTATTTAAAAACGTCTGGTCCTTGCATATATCTAGTAGTTCCATTCAGATGCAGCTTTCATATTGAATTTTGTGTAGCTAGAGAATAAAAATAGATTACATTAGGATACAAGATCAATTAAATTAAATCATTTGCCTGTCGATAATAAATCTTCAGGGCAGTGACCTATTTGGTTCCCTTCACCCTTCAATATCTTATTTCCATGGCTTATGAATAGCTGCACCTCTACCGTTGAATTGTAAGACTGCTAAGTCTGTAAGTTTTATATTGCTTCTTACAAGATAAGCAAGGTGATACAAGAAACTAAAGCGTTGGATTTGAACACTCAAGTTATATTCCCTTTGGGTGAAACAGCAGCAGCGATTCGAGGAGAAAATGAGCTATGGCTTGCCATGATACTAAGGAATAAAATTCTATTGGACCTAAAGCCAGCTCAACTTGCTGCAGTGTGTGGAAGTTTAGTTTCAGAGGGTATAAAGTTGCGGCCCTGGAAAAGCAACAGGTTGGTTTTTCTGCCAAATTAGTTACCTTTAGGATGCTTCCGTTTTTTCTCATTCACAATGTGTTTGCATTACGCATTGTAAAAGCAACAAAACCATTCTATGCGTGATAGTAGATTGAAATATGAATGAGAAAGACCTACAAATTAAATGTTATGGACAATTTGTGTACTGTGGACGATTTGTATTGTTACGAAACATTGTTCTTGATTTTTCAGCTATGTATATGATCCATCCAAGAACGTTATTGCTGTGCTCCACCTCTTTGAGGACCAAAGAAACAGTCTTATACAAATTCAAGAGAATCATGGTGTTAAGGTATGTTACCGACTAAATGTCTGAGTCATTATACTCCGTCACTATGTAAAGCTTATCTTCTACTATCCAGATTCCCTGTGAGTTAGATGGTCAGTTCTCGGGAATGGTTGAAGCCTGGGCCTCTGGTCTAACATGGAGAGAAATAATGATGGACTGCGCCATGGATGAGGGTGATCTCGCTAGGCTTCTACGCCGGACTATTGATTTGTTGGCACAGGTGTGTAATCTCATTTTCATGCTTCTTGGATCAAACACATAAACTGCAGATATGTCATCAATCCATCGTT
The DNA here is from genome assembly GCA_037177415.1 of Kaempferia rotunda. NCBI lineage: Eukaryota > Viridiplantae > Streptophyta > Magnoliopsida > Zingiberales > Zingiberaceae > Kaempferia > Kaempferia rotunda. The sequence continues at coordinate 5,616,842 of JBAMIB010000038.1, read as the reverse complement.
AGGAAGACTCTTGAGATAAAATCTGGTGTGTTTCCTGGGTAATCTACTCTTGTATGTTGCAAAACAGTTGTAGCCGTGCTCATATCTCAGTCGATTTTGTTTTATCTTATCATTAGACCTGGATATTTTCGAATATTAATAATTTTATTTTCTCTCAATTTTTTTTTTTTTTTTTTTTTTTTTGTAAATATAGGGAAGAGAAATCAGAATGTGACTAATACTTGTCTTGCTAGATCATAGATGTGGATCCAGAGGTAGAGCTACACTGATCCCGGATCATAGATGATGAGTTAATTGTTTTATTTATTTTGCTAATTGTATCTTTGTGGTAAAAAGATAATTTGTTCGCTTCTAACACCTCCGTTAATCTGTTTCTGAGTCAATACGAAGAAGATATATATGACTACTAACCATTAGTACAAATGGTCAATGCATGAAAAGGATATGCTCGGACACCGTTTTGATCCATAACTTTATGTGATAATTTTTTATATTTTAACCATCACACTCTCCTAATTAAGGAGACAAAACTTATTCCTTTTGCTTGTGTACATATTGCTAAATCAATACGTGATTACTTAATTTTCATTCAAATTTTTAGATTGTGTTTTAGTTAAGGACCACCCCTAGCTAGGTGGGCCATATGGGTTCTTCAACAACTTGGATTGAAGATAACTATCGACCCACACAACCTTGATCCAATGACATTTCTCTCGCAAATGAGCAAACAAGTATTCCTCATTTGATATGTGTAGGTGAATATGTACCTATTTCCAAAGTACGTGTGAAGGTGAAAAAACAGTTGATGCTTACTTTGTCTACCATGAAAATGGAATATTATATTTTAAAAATTTAGATAAATAATCAGGATGTAGAGGGAGATCGAATCAAAATCATAATATTGACCGAGAATTTTAACCACCAAATTAAAAGAATATATTATATTCGGTTGCTAATTTTAACAGCAAATTAAAATTGATCACTATTAATGACAAAAATATTAAAAACAGAACATTTCTATGATTCTAAATTCCTAAAAGTATACGAGAAATTAAAGAAAAGAATAGTTTTCTTCTATAAACAAAAATTGCTACAATATAATATCTGAAAAAAAATACTTTATAATTAAACCATAGGGTGTTTAATATGTTGAATTATAAAATACTCAAAATTTTCTTTCGGTAAAGTAAGACTATAATTATTGTCTCATGTAGCATTGGGTATTGGGAGAAATCCTTCTCCCATGGAAGAAAGTTGAATCCTCAAAGATTATAATTTTTTTTACAAAATGCTAAGATTAAATTTACTAATCTCATATTAAAAAAATTCAAGACAATTCAAACAATTATTTAGTATGAGAAAAATAAATCAACGAATTTAAAGAAATAACAACAAAAATGGATAAAAGTATTAAATATCTAGTAGGGTAGTAGCTATTTTAATATCATCATCATTCAACAATATTACCCCTATTGAATAAAAAATTAAAACAACTTGAAATATAAAAAAAAAAATTCTCTCTTACAAAATACTTGGTTTTGAATTGAATTCCAATGTCAAATCATTGGTGGTGGACTAATTATTTTACCTATACTAATTGAATTTTTGTTATGTATACACATATTGGTATATCTATATGTGGTTAATTTTTATTCAATTTTTTTTTTATTTTTACATTGTGGTTTGATAAAGGATCACCACTAGATAGGGATATATAAGAGACAAATTGATCCCATGACAATTTTTCTAACAAACAAGTAAACAAATATCCATCCTTTTATAACACTAGAAAATACTGATGGCATGCTAATTTTTCATCATGAAAATAAAATATATTATATTTTAGAGATTTATATAAATAATTAGGATATGAATGGAGACTGAATTAAAATTTATATGTAAATTAACGATTGAATTAAAATAATATATTGGTAATAAATCGAATGATAATTTTAGCGATTGATATATTATATTTGACGGTTAATTTTAACGACCGAATTAAAATAGATCATTATTAAGGATGAAAATATTAAAGACCGATTATTTTTATCACTAATTAGTGACCGATTTACCTATTAAATATTCGGATGTAAAATGATTATTTTATTATAATGTGTCTGAGAGAACATGCTTGTAAATAAAATTGTCTCCTCTTACATTTGCTACTGTCTTGACAATTATTGTTTTAGCAGAACCTGAAAATTAAATAATTGCTAGAAGATTCTAATTTTATAAATAAACAATTTGTTCTCAGTTACCTCATTAAAGAAAATTATAGAGAACAAATGTCTATCAAATAATCTTTTTATTGTTAGCCCACCTTCTTTAATATATTGGTTCAGCAATTGAAGAGACTAACATTAAATAATAAAAGAAACCAAACTCTCATTGAAATACATCAAAAGCAAGGGACATTAACCAAAAACATAAGTGAGAGAACCTTTATGTGAATAAAATTGGCTCTTGAAACATTTACTAGCCCCTACCTAGGCAATTAATGTTTTACCACAATTTGGAAGCTCATGCAATAAAATTACAATCGTTAGCTTGACTTTATATTCCTAAAAGTACATATATGATACAATCATAAATAGAGAAAATCCAATACAATAAGAAAAGTTAAGAAAAAAATAGTTTCCTCTATAAATATGCAAGACAAAAATTACTACAAAATAATATTTGAAAAATTACTTCATAAATCTTAGGGTGTTTTATATGTTGAGTTATAAAATTCTCAAATTTTTCTTTCACATAAATAAGACCACCAATATTATCCTTACACATTGGGTATTAAGGAAAATCTTTCTCCCGTGAAAATAAAATATATTATATTTTAGAGATTTATATAAATAATTAGGATGTGAATGGAGACTGAATTAAAATTTATCTGTAAATTAACGATTGAATTAAAATAATATATCGGTAATAAATCGAATGATAATTTTAGCGATTGATATATTATATTCGGCTGTTAATTTTAACGACCGAATTAAAATCGGTCATTATTAAGGATGAAAATATTAAAGACCGATTATGTTCAACCATTATATTAAATTAATTTAAAAAAAAATTACTACAAAATAATATTTGAAAAATTACCTCATAATTAAATCTCAGGGTGTTTTATATGTTGAGTTATAAAATTCTCAAATTTTTCTTTCACAGAAATAAGACCACCAATATTATCCCATGTAATGTTGGGTATTAGGCAAAATCTCTCTACGTAAAAGAAGATTGAATCATTTCCGGTGCTTCCTGTAAAATGCATTGCAATGGTCCATGTTACAAAATAATGAATTTGAATGCATTACAATATTGCAAAGATTATTTTTTTTACAAATGATAAGATTAAATTTATTAATTTCATATTAAAAATGCAAGAAAATTCAAATAAATAGTTACGAGAAAAATAAATAAACTTAGCAACTTAATGGTAACATAAAAGGACAAGAATATTAAATATCTAACAGCTAGTTAAATATCTTCTTCACATAGCAATGTTACTCTCATTGAACAAAAAAAAAAGGTAAAATACAATAAAAAAGATTTTCTTTTTCAAAATATTTGGTTTTGAATTGAATTCAAATGCAAGATCATAGATGTGGACTAATTGTTTTACTTATTTTGCTAATTGTATGTTTGTTACTTATATATATATATATATATATATATATTTACTTAATTTTCATTCAAAATTTTACATTGTTTTAGTTAACAGCTCCTAGGGCCTAGGTGGCCATATGGGTTCTTCAACAGGTTGAAGACAACTAGTATCCCACATAACCTTGATCCAACAACATTTGTCTCGCAACCAAGCAAACAAATATTCATCACTTTATTTGTGGGAAAGACAATCATTTTATTTGTGTGAAAGACAGTAGAAAAGTTTGTCGGCATATGCTTATTTTTCAGCCAAAAAAATGAAATATATTATATTTTAGAGACTTATATAAATAAATAAGATGTGAATGTAGACCGAATTAAAATCCATTGCTAAATTAGTGATCGACGGTAGCTATTTTAGTTACCAAATTAAAATAATATATTTGTCTATAATTTAAGTGATAGATATATTATATTAGATTGTAAATTTTAACGACTGAATTAAAATTGATTGCTATTAATAGGACAACGCTAAAGACAGACCATTTTTTTTAATAATTAGGGAATGATTTAACCACTCATTATTCCGTCACAAAATGACCATTTCTTATAGTGTAACTGAGAGAATTGTTTGTAAATAAAATTGGCACTAGTCGCATTGGCTACAAACAACTAATATTTTACCATAACATGGAGACCATATAATAAAATTCTGTTCATTAAAATCACTCCAGATTTCTGAAAGTATATGATAGAATTATGAATAGATAAAACACAATAAAATAGGAGAAGTTGAAAAAAAAATTGTTTTCTTCTATAAATATGCAAGACAAAAGTTACTACAAAATAATATTTGAAAAAATTGCTAAGAATGGGCCCAAGAAGCCCATAGAGTTTAAAGTCAAGATGACATGACAGCCAAAGTCTTGGCCGACTTGGAGGTCAAAGTAGACCCGAATGAGGGATCAAGCTAGGGGCGGAGTCACATGGTCCGTTGGAACCCCTAACCTAATATTCCCACTGGGGACTCTTTAAACTCTCATCTGGTTGGCTAGAAGACTGCGTGGATATTTTAGTCCTCTCTCCCTCATATTATTAAAAGTATGCCCGGGAGTGTTTTTAATCCCTGGGGTTATAAATTCTCCAGGCCTTACGCTAATCCAATCACCTCATTTATGCCAGTAGCTCTATGAGCTCTTGTCCGATCGACTAGGAGAGCGACCGAGCACTTTACAGACATATCCTTCATTATTGAGACGGTCTAACTGCGACCAATCCAACCCTTCCTATCGTAGTGTCCTATGCTTTATGAAAATCCGAGCCGTCAACCTTCCGCTCTCCAGAAATGGTCCCTACTTTGTCATAGTGTCTCTGTACCTTACACAGATTCAAGCGACCTATCTTTCCCTCAGACATCTTTGTTGAACTGTCCTGGTCTCTTTCATCATGGCATCTCCATGTTACGCATCTATCCGAGCGGATAAGATAAATGTTTAATGGACATAGAAAAAAAATATAGGAGTATTATGCCGTACCTAGGGCAACGGTGCTGATCTCTCACAGAGATGGTAAATATCATCAATTTCGAACGGCACCATTCAATATTTTAATCTATGCCATGGACCAAATAAATCCAGTATTTAACAATCAAGTATCACCGTTAGAATTTTAAGCAATGTAGAAAATTTTATTATGGACCAACAGTTTATAAATTTCATCCCATTTATGACAATTAAGAAATCATGATTATATCCACCTACGATAAGCACAATGATCAACAAAACTAGCTCCTCTCTCGCGTGTGTTGTTATTATTGTTGTTATTGAAACTAGAATTAATAAAAATGATACAATTAAGGAGGACTCCTGGGCTATAGTGTAACAGTTTAGTTCAACTGTAAGACACCTATATAATCTCTTAAGTATTCATGATTTAGGGATGATAAATCTCATATATTGGGTTATCGGGCTGCCCATTATAAGCACTTTCAAATTTATCTTAATGGTTGATAAATTTTTTTTTAAAGTTGGATCAATCATATTCAGAATTAATAGACCCAGGCTGAATACCTAATAGTTAATCATTTTATGGATAAACCTCTTTGAATATTGACATTCATGTGCATAAATAAGAAATGCTAAAAAAAAAATTATCTCGACGGATATAGCCGAGTTGGTATATACTCGGATGGCAGATTCTTACAAAAGAGTAGCGATCGAATTCTCAAGAAATAATTTTTTAGAAAATAAAATCTCTCCAACCTGAAAGATCATTGTGATTAATTTATCTCATTTTTTAAATACCTTGGATGGGGGCCTAGAATGAGTGCATCACCATCAGAACATGATGAAAGGATGGCAGCATATAATTCTAATTACAATATAAAACAAATCACGATGTTTAATCATTTTAGTGATATACCTTCAAATGCATAAATAAGAATTGAGCTGTAAATTTAGGTGTGACATGTTCGGTTTTGATTATAAATTTATCAACACATTTAAAAATGGATTCGAGTGAACGGGTCCGCCTGGGCCAGTGACCTATGTGAATTAGCCCATGGCAGACTTAATTGGGGTGACTATGAGTTGGGAAAAAAAAAATTCTCAAAAACTTAAAATTAAAATGAAAAATTCAATGAGTTTGTGGGGTTGATTCGCCGCCTAATCCGTAATCCAAAATAAAAAAAAATTTAAATCTTTTCTATATATATTTTTATTTTTATTTTTTTATAGGTTCGTAGATTAATCCATCTAGCTGGTAATCCATGATTTGATTAAATTGAAAATTTCCTAACTCCCAAGACGATAGATCAACCCGCCAAATGATTGATCAATTATGGACTGATCCGTCCCACTACGAATCCATCTCATATAATATTTATTATTGAATTATTTTCTATGCTTTATGTATTTATTTGTAAAATTATATATAACTACGTACATTGGAATGAAAAGGAATATTGGCACAATATAATAATGTTAATATAATAATGTTGTTACTTTAATTTCTCTATTACTGAAATTACGTTCCTAATTTGTAATCACACATATTGACTACACAAATAATAATAAAAAAATGTCTTTGATAGTTTTTCAAATTAAGATTTTTAAAGTTCACGAATTCAGAAGATAAATAAGTTTAAAAAGTACGTACCTCACTAAAATTTGCAAGAATATCCGCTATTAATGTATTCTATCACTAAAGTTTATCCCTACATTTTTAACTCTTTCTTATACAACTAAAATGTATTCTATCACCACGGGTTCTTTTCACTTAAGATGGCATCATCCTCGTCAACGTTTTCATCTAGCACCATCAATTCTTCCCGTTCTTTTTAGCTTTTCCTTCCTCAGTAATTGCACTCACCTTTATTTTGAAGGGAAGAAGCCCCTAGTGTCATGGCCAATGGGTCAACAAGATAGGAGGCTGGAGCAGATGGTAGCTGCTCTAATGCAGAGGAGGGAAATTTTGTTTTGAAAATATAGAGAAGAGAAATCTGAAACCTACTGAGCCAAAATTCCATTTGATAATTAAGAGTGATCCTCAATAGAGAAAATGTATTAAGTTAAAAAGATCGCTTATGTGAACAATATAGTTGATCCATTTACGAAGACACTATCGGCTTAGAGTTTTGAACAACATCTTGAAGGGAT
>JBAMIB010000038.1:5551098-5570249 GCA_037177415.1 Kaempferia rotunda | reverse complement strand
CAAAGAAAAAAAAATTGCCTCAAAGGCCCAATCCATACAGCAAACCATCGCCAACAAATAATAAAAATAATAAGACCGAATAAAAATCACTTAGAAATCGTACAAGCAGCTTCCTTAGTTTGAATTATTAACTAGTTCTTCACTGAAGTCCCAGAGCTTCTTTGCTAATGCTTCATCTCTGGCCTTGGCACTTGGCTTCTCCAAGTTACTGTCTGCAAAATACTTCCCACTCACTCCCTTCAAACTTGGATTCAGTGCCACATAGCACGTTGTTGCTGCACCTTGAGGGATGTCCTTCCACAAGAAGAAAGTGAAAGCCCTCAAAACAGCTGCGAGCACAAGTATGTTACAAGTCTGAGATAAAAAACTATCACTTTGAAAGAAGGTTAGCCATTAATTTGAAGGGTTTAAGCAACATACTAATGAAGCAGGCTGCGTGTCTCCCTAAGTTTGTTCTGATCAAACCAGGATGAACAGAATTTGCAGTAACATTCACGCCTTCTTCCTGTTAACAATCAATATTTTTCATTAGGTATGCTCCTTTTTTTTTTTGTTGCATCTGGAGTAGACAATGTTGACGTACCTTCAAGCGTCGTGCGAGCTCGTTGGAGTGCAAGATGTTAGCCAACTTGGATTGCCCATAAGCCATCATATCGTTATATCTGAAGAACGAGATGGCAGGCACAATCAATTATTGTTATCAAAAACATCTTCTTCTTTCTTTTTTTTTGTTGTTGCCAAACTGATGATATAATAACTTACGCTTTCTTGTCATTGAGTTTGTCGAACTTGATTCCTTCACTGTAAGGGCCAACGTGAGCGACTGAGGATAGATTCACAATGCGGCCCTCGATTCCTGTCTTTTCTGCAGTGGTTTTCAGTTTCTCAAGTAGAAGATTTGTCAGCAGGAAGTGACCTGAGATTAGAAGGAACATGTTAAACTCATAATCCTAATGAAGATCTGAGTGAGAATTCTAAGGAAAATAAATAAATAAATAAAAATACCGAGATGATTCGTCGCAAACTGCATCTCTACTCCATCCTCTGAGAGCTTGAATGGGCAGTACATCACTCCAGCGTTGTTTCTGAAAACGAATCGAAGATATAAACTTCAAGATGAACCATGAGAGCACTCGGCCATGAGAAGCTATGCTGTTATTTTACTTACATCAAGATGTTGAGCGGGAGATTCATGGTGAGGAATTTCTCGGCGAAGGCACGGACAGATTTGAGCGAGCTGAGCTCAATCTGGATGATGTCAATTCTAGCAGATGGAATGCTGTTCAGGATGTTCTTCTTCACGGCATTGGCAGCTTCCAAGTTCCTTGCACCGATGATGACATGGGCTCCTCTCAGGGCCAACACCCTTGCCGTCTCTGCTCCGATCCCACTGCTTCCACCTGGTCAGCAAGAACAGATCAAACTATGGTTTAATTTGCGAACAAAGATTATTTATGTACGACATCAGTACTACAGAATCAAAATTTTCGGACTAATGATCAACTTCCTTTCATTAGTTACAAGACAAATTGTAGCTTGAGGATAAGAGAAAAAAAGTAGATCTTTGCAGCAAACGTAGACATCTCACTCTGGAACTATCAAGTTAATCTAGAAACGATTTGTGGATAAAGATTCGATTTTTAGGGCCAAACAACTTTCTTTTTAATTTTTATCACTTCGAAGACAAATTTTACAATTAGGATGAGGGAAATAAGGGGAAATAAGTCAGAGAAGAAAAAAAAACAGCTCTTTGAGGCGAATAGACACATAGACTATCAAGTACCAATTTTGAGCCAGAAATGGAAGAGAAATGTACCGGTGACGATGACCGTGAGGTGAGAGGCGTCGATGCCCTCAGTGACCTGCTCGGCGGTGTTTCTGGATCCGAATCCGCTAGGTCCTTTGATGCCGGTGGCTTCCCTCCAGTACCCCATAGCTTCTCTTTCAGCAAAGCAGGCAGAGAGAGAGAGAGAGAGAGAGAGAGAGAGGATAAGCGAAATCCGAATATCCGATGAAGGAGGAGAAGGAACGAGGCGATGCTATTTGTAGTGGCCTTTGCCTGGCTTGCTCGGTAATGGAGTTCGTGAAGGGTATCGGGTCCGTGCGATGCTTCCGTGCCAAGCATTCGCGATAGTGCGAAAGTTGACGTGACGGGGTAAAGGAAGAACAACGCATGGTTCAACACGACGACAAGAGCGGAGCCGGCGGCGAATGGTGGTGGGGAAGGGGAAGTCAACAGCGGCTGCGATGTTTCTTTTTACATGAAAAGAACGAAGAAGGTGACGCCGTAACGGCGCCCGATTCGAACGGACCTTCTAGAAGGATAAATGCTTGTTATGTTGGATCTTTCTAGAAGTTTACTCATGCAAACAGACTTGTATTATTTGGGCTCCATTATTTTAAATAAAGAATATTTCACACTATATCAGACCATCTCTTTTTATCTGCTTAATAAATAAAAATTTATTTATCATATATCACTCACTAAAATAATTAGGTGTTTATTAAGTTTGTAAAATATTTTTAATACCATATTCAAAATTGGGTAGCCTATCTCTATCTACACAGTGTTTCCACTTAGAGGAGGTCCTTGAGGTATTCTTGTTAATAATTATAAAACAAGATGATGAACAGATATAATCAACTTTTATTACTTGTTTATATTTCTTTTCAAAAGGAAAACAAAAAAGAATAATTAAAGATGAGAGGGAGTATGACGACAATCACGGGACACATTGAATCATGTTGTCAGCAATTACAATTACGAAATGGAGTCATTTGCATTATTCAATATTTTAAAAAATTGCTAGAAAATTATTTATAAAAATATTAAATCTTCTGATCAAACTATCTCATAATTTTCATAATTGAAAAGTTGTTTGATCAATTGTTTCCACCAAACACTTCGCAACAGACTATTTTAATAACATGCATGCCTACTTCGAATCCTAAAAATGCTTTTAATTAAGAATGCAGAAGTAGTTTCCTGAATTAATATAATTCTAGATTTCGACTCGAGTTCAGGTTTCTGGATTCCAAGGATGAAATGGACTGATAATTTCACTGGAAATTCAAAGTAAAATTATTCTCAGATGATACAAATTAATAGTAGCAGTTGGAACCAAAGCAGCTGAATTTGGCACAAATTTCAAAGCTGCCGTTCCAGTTCTTCACCAACACATGGGCCAACGCACACAAAGCTAGCACAACTTGCATTAAAATACTCTGAATCAGATGATGCCAACGTATCAAATTGTGGTAAAATAATGACTAAGTGTTTGCACGATACGTAACCTGTCCAGTTGTAACCTGGATGCTCACAACCACCATTTCTAAAGCAAATGCATTGGGACAAAGCATGCCCCCAGAGAGAACCTTCTGAAACTTGTAGGAATTCAGAAACCCATGAGTGTTTTCATAACCCTGTCCACAATCTGACTTCTACTCCAGCGATTTGTCAGTGGGATTTCAAGGTTGTCGTTCAGGAGGAATTTGTACACCTCCCATTGTTTTTCAGAAGTTCTGTGTCTGCCTATTTCAGCCTGTTTATGGCAACATGGAAATCATTAGTTATCTTTCTAGGAAGATTGAGATGATTAACTACAATGTCAGAGTAAAACGTTTGAAACTTTAAGGCCAAACTGAGACAAAGGCTAGTTTTAATTACTTTTTGGAAGTGTAAAAGGATGCAACAACTGCAATTAACTTACCGAGAAAATGCAGATTCCAAGCAGTTTTAGAGCGAGTGTGACATTGTAAAAAACTCGAGGCCTTCCTATGCCTGAGACTTCTACTGGGTTGGCGACAAGGAGTTCGGTGTCTGGGCCACGGTCAACAAGCATCAGTCTAAGGGGATAGAGCATCTCCAATTTCAACCTGGAAGAGATGGAATCCTGCTTCTCAGGGTCAATGATCTTCTTGCCATCTGTTTGCTGAACAAAAAGGTCCACCTCTCGAAAGGCTTTCATGTCCGAGAGGAATCGGCAATAAACTATCTATTCAGGAGACAAATGTATGGGAATGTTAGACCCAGTGAATTTGGGGATAGAAAATCAGATGAATATACCTAATGCTCATCATTTTTTTCTAAAACTTTTTCACTGACACTGTTAGCTGAATGAAACCAAAGGCAATAGGTTAAGAGCACAAATCTAACACACGAGTAAACTCAATCCAAAGACATTCTATGGTACTTACCCCACACTACATATCACATGGTACCCAATTATCCAAATCCACACTTGCAATAGTCTAAACCGAAACCAGCCTAGGATAATGTCTATAGGGCATAATCACATGGCTTCATTAAAACTGGGCCGCAGCTTCTAGCAAAAATTCTCTTTCTTTTATTTCTGAAACCACCATGGAAAAAATGATTCAAGTAAACAGCTAATTATATAATCACATTTTTATCTCTTAGAGCTGCTCACATAACAACTATACAGTATTGCATAACACTTTTCCTAGAATAATTTTACAGAAAGAAATATATCAGAAAAAAAGGTCAATTACCTGAATTTCACACTCCTTTAAGGTCCTCATGATGTCATAAAGGAGGCCCTTCTGATCTACACACTGAATTTTTACTAAGGTGTGAGAAGGGCTCAAGGAATTATCGATGGTAACATTGGCCTTCTTGAGTTTTTTCGTATCTGGAATGAGCGATTCTGATGAAACTTCACCATCGCAAAGATTCAAGCTAAACAGTTTTTCAGCAACTTCTGGTGGCAATGAAGAGAAACCTTGCTGAAAATCTTCAGCTAACTGAATCTCACATTTATTGACCGACTGTCCCAGAACTGAAGTTAGTCTGTCGATTGTCCCATCTCGTCTTTGTTGAGTATGTAGGAGTTCCCTGTAGAAACATAGCAATAAGTATACTATTCAAGTCCGAGGTTAGGAGGAACACATGATTAACCTAACAACCATGGTAAGGAAATCATCAATTTGCTATTGGAGTTGATGGAACATGCTAACAGATATAGAATAACCAAAAACAGGACTAATCTACCTATAATCATAGCAGGTAATTGATTGATTATTGCAATTCCTCAGATGAAACTATTATTTACCAAGAGCTAATGGGAATAACTCAATAATCAGCTAACACAGTGTCACATGATGCATGCAACCAAAGGTATCAAAAAAGGGAGAAAAAGAGCTGGTTAAACTACACGTTGGAAGATCAGCATTGTTTGAGTGCACTAGACAAAAAGCAATCAAATGAAATAGTTACTGAAACAAGAACAACATCGTCCGCATTAGTTTAGACATGTATTATAGAGACCCAAAAAAAAAAAGAGAAGCCTTCTGGTGTAACAACACTTTAATTGAAAAAGTGAAATGGATGCGAGAACTAACTAAATTTTAAATAGATTAACAGCTAAGAACTGCATCTATTGGCAATAAGAATACAAACTCAGTGGATGAATACTCACATGCCATCCGTAATAAAGAAGAAGTCGATGACTCTGCCATCTGGAGTGGTGGAAACTTTGACTCTGTGAATCAAAAGCTCAAGCTCACCAAGAACTTGAGTAACATCTACAGCAGATCGAAGATCAATCAAATTGGCATCATCCAACCTGAACAATCTAAGATGAAGTAAAAAATAGTACCAAGTACCGTGCAATAATCCCTTCCGGTCAACAGAGAACAGCTTCAAAAGGTACATTTGAGCAGATGTTGATGTATTTAATGAGTCAAAATAGAACGGGATAGGACATGATGGGCAGAGATCCATCAAACGAGTCTTCAAATTTTCCCACCGAATGTTGATGGAGGGCGAAACCGGCACCACCCAGAATACCACATAGCACCATTGCCCATCCGTCGAGACATCTTCAATCAAAAGCGCAAAAGCACATCAATGGATAAGCTAAAATATCAAAAAAGCAAACACCACCAAACAAAAAAGGAAGCTTTACAGATGAATATCCCATATCCTCCTCGTTCGTTTCCAACTCAGATTTGAAGCGACAACGCGTGATTGTGGCAAATAGAACATCAGAACCACAACAAATTAAAGATGCGAATTCGAAAATACACAAAATTGGGAAGTAGAACAAAGAGTTAAACGATTGAGAAAGTTAGAAGTAGAACAAACAGCAATAATAAGATGAATTACCAAGGAAACCCGTAACCCTAAGAAGCAGACGCTGTGGGAATCGCGCGAGTGCTGCTAGAGCACACGATTTTACAAAGAAGAGGAAGAAGATCGATCGAGCAGAATAAAACTGAAACAAAAAGAAATCGAGGGGAGCCAAACAGCCTTTATTCACCTCCTCGGGTGATGCAGAGACCGAACTCGAGGATAACTCGGCAAAGGTTGCATCCGAGGCCTGTCTGGTCGGGGCAATTGACTGTGACTATGCTAGGCTCGCCGGTGCTATTCCCTAGTTGAATCATCACCAAGTCCTCGCTTGCCACCCCCATCACCGCCCCCGCTGCCTCCGCTGTCGCTGCCTCCGCTGTCGCTGCCTCCGCCGCCGGCTCCCGGTCCTCCTCTCCAGTCTCAAGTGCTCTCCCGCCGTGCCCTATATATCCGAGCCTTGACTATGTCGTCACTGCTGGCTACTCGCCGCGTCACCACGCATATCCTCCACGTGGCAGCCAGGGAGTCGTAGGAAAATTGCACCGTGGTCTTCTGTCCCCGGCGGCAAGGCGGTTCGTGGTCGATCTACGCCGTCGATTCAAAGTGCCCCACAGAAAGTATGAACACCATCCGATCGGGTGCCTGAACCATCAGATTGGACGGTCGATGTGAAGTGATGTGATGGAGATAGTCTGTCGGGCAATGATACCCTATGCGGACCCCGCTTTTGCGCCCAGAGCTCTAGTGTCGTACGTGGGTTTCTTGTTGTGTAGCTATTTGTAGGGACGGTAGCTATTTGTAGGGACGGGTGTCTATCTAGTTATTATGAAGATATGTCGGATCCTGCTTGGACACGTTATTGAATCCAATAAAATAATGGATCCAAAAATCCAAAGAACATGTGGATCCAAATTGATCGCTGGAATTATATAAGCGATTGTTTCGATCATAAAGGGGAAAAACGAAATTGCTACATAATTTTGGTAAATAATTAAGATAAAAAAATGAAATTCGGTAAATTCGAAAAAAAAAAACAATAGGCGCTTTCCAGTCAAGTTCCCGTTTAATAGCTAACTGTATAATTGGGCTCGGATCTGGATCCGAATCCAGATCCAATAAATAAATTATTGGACTTATAAGGAAATTAAAGTCCATTACGGCCTACAAGCGACGACAGATCGAGCGGAATCCCTCTCTGTCGGAATCGAGGAAGCAGAGTCGCGAGGTCTGGCTTTGGAGAGCGAAACCCTAGAGAAGAAAAGAGGCGAGAGAAGCGATGAGGAAGTTTGATCCGTGGCCGGTGTTCTTCAGGAGGGAGTTCAACCGCAACTGGCCCTTCCTTGTTGGATTTGTCGTCACTGGAGCCATCGTCATCAAGTTCACCTCTGGCCTCACTGGTTCGTCCTCCCCCTTCCTTCACGATTTCTTATATTATTTTGTATTTCTTTGATCGTTAAATATGTCCGTGAGTTTTGAATTCTGTGACTAATTCTCAGAGGAGGACGCCAAGAACTCTCCATTCGTGCAGGAGCACAACCGGAAGTGAGTAAATCTTCTTCATCCCTGACTTATAAATAATTTCTGATTCGTGCTGTGATCTCATGATTATCTTTGTTCTTTCATTTTTCTTCTTAACAATTAGTTTTAATTGTTTAGTAGTCTTATGGCATGCCTTATATCCCGTGTGGCAACGCGGGTCTTTGCCTTTTGAATGAGCGATCGTTTATTATATGCGTTTATCAGCTTCTTTGGTAGCGACATTTTAATTTTGAAATTAAATGTTAACCATACTATTATTGATCAATAATTTGTATTGTTAGAAGGATCAAGTAGAGATTCATTTACCTTGATGTTGTACGCGTTATTAGCACTTATTTGTCCTCAACAGTTACCTTGAACTCCTAAAAAAGTTAAACCTACAAAATACAAGTCATTCCTAACATCAAGTTATGATTCTAGGTCATTTATCTGTATCACAAATTTAGACTAGTAAGGAAGGTTGGTCAATTTTGCCCTAAATGAATAAAGGCCATAGCAATCCAATTACGTAAAACAAACATAAATATATACCTTAGATCTAAATAATTCCCAAGAAAGATAGGAAATAGGTAAAACTCATCTATAACTGTGAAGAAAGTCTCACAATGGCTTTGTTTGCTCCTCTGCAATAGCCTTTACAAGAAGGACCAGGAGAAAGTGGTCTTGGGGAGAAGGGGATGTTGCCCTGGATGGAGAGGGAGGAGGGTTTGAGGGAGAAAGTGGCTCATTTACTTTTGGTTGGTGAAGATTGGGGCACTTATAAGTTCAATCGATCAGTTGGAGTTGAATTGGACCTAATATTGTCCAATTAAATCTCTATCAACACTCCATCTATAGAGACTAAATTAGGTAAATTTAATTTTTGTTCAATTTTAAGTAACCGCCAAGTCAAACAAAATTAATGATAGTTTAGGTAAAGTATTATGTATCCTACATAATGCACTGTTGATATTTTTGTTCTTATTTTGCTAATTTTGGTCTTGAATATTGGATTGATCATCTAAAGAACATTTTTTTCTTATTCATTATACATTTATACTTGTTATTGTTCTATCACCTCGTTTACCTTCCAATTTTATTGTGTGTACCTGCCGCTCTTGTTAACACTGTGGTTGGTTTTGGAAGGTCTGTCAACTAAGATAATAATCTGAGTATTCCTGATGATAGAGGACTGTCACTACAAAAAAAAAAAAAAAAAATCATCGCAAATCAGCAATGATATTTGCGACGAAAACATTTTTCGGCACTGATTTGTCAAATTTAAGATATTTTAAAAGCTCCAGCTCTGAATCAATTTCTACAGACGAACATAAATTTCTCCTACCTCATCGTGATAAACAAATAAGATAACAATTTTAAACCTTGAATTAAATAGAAGAATACTCACATGATATATTTCACTTATTCAAGTTCATATTGTTTTACTGAAGAACACTCCAACGAAAGCATTCATTGTTCAATGTAGCGAGCATTAGAAAGAATGGCATAGTGTCAAATTACAGAAAGCAAACTTCAATAATGAAGCTTTTTTACATTCACTAGGAGATTCAAACACAGTGGCAGTGGTTGACAACAGCGAAAACCTAAACCCTAACCAGATCAAACGAGCAAATCAGAGAGATCAGACCCTCTCCCCGCCGATCCTGCGCACAAGCTGAATGCCTTTGGGCATTATAGTCACTTGCTTGGCATGGATGGCGCATAGATTGGTATCCTCAAAGAGACCAACCAGATCGGCCTCCGCCGTCTCCTGGAGTGCTGCTACGGCAAAGCTTTAGAACTGGAGGATCGTCTTGAAATCTTGGGCAATCTCACGCTGGAACAGAAGGTTACGGACCAGAAGCTCTTTGCTCTTCTGGAACTTATGGATCTCCCACAGCGCCACCGTGCCAGGGCAGAATCGATGGGGCTTCTTCACATCGCCAGTGGCAGGCGCCGATTTGCGAGCTGCATTAGTCACCAGTTGTTTGCGCAGGGCCTTCCCTCCAGTGAATTTTCTCGCCGTGTGCTTCGTCCGAGCCATTGCAATAGATTACGAAATTGGCAGAAGGAAGAGAGAACTAGGTTTTGGATTTAGGAATGAGAAAGATGATTGAGAACAAAAAAGTGATTGAACAGGAGATGTGGCAGGAGAACAAAACACTACGTCCCGAGTTTCATTTGGGCCGTCAGGTGGATGAATGAATGATAGAGATTTATCTAAAACTGAGCATGCGGATCACTGGCTATTGCCTTTTGAATTCAGTAAATATTTGTGAAAGTTTGCGACGAAATGTATTTTCGTCAACAAATTTTGACGAAAGTTTGTCAGATTTGCGACGAAAATACGTTTTGTCCGAGATTTTGCGACAAAAAAATTTTCATCTCGGATTTGGAGAAGAAATATTGTTTTCGTCGCCAAATCTGTGGCGTAAACAAAAAGCCCAAAAAAAAAAAAATCCATTGGCGACGAAAACAATTTTTGTCGCTAAATCTATGAGAAAAAAAGTTTGGTTGCAGATTTGGAAAATTGTTTTTGTAAAATCGGTGATGTAAAAAAAATTCAAAATAAAAATCCATATTTAATCTTAAGCATTGTACAACTAGCTACTGTACAAATTATTTTTTACCCTAAATTTAGTGACGAAGTTTGAATTCATCGCAAATTTAGCTACAAATTCAAAATTCATCGCAAAATTCTGTTGTAAATTTAGGGATTGGAATCTCTAAATTTGCAACGAATCAAAATTCGTTGCAAATTTGTAATAAAAATAAAATTTATTGTTAATTTTGATATGAATTTTGCGACGAAAATTAAATTCGTCGCTAAATATCGATGAAGATTTTTGTTGCTAATTTTGTGACAAAATATTTATTTGTTGCTAATATCGTTGCAGAATTACCGACGTCATTGTTTTTGTCACTAATTTTGTTGTAGATTTGCAATGATTTTTTTTTTGTTGTTGTTAGAATTCATTGCTAAATCCATGTTTTTTTTTTTGTAGTGTGTGCAAAATAGTTCCTTGAAGTCACTGTTTCTTGCATGTTTTTTATAATTGTTAGAAATGATATTGTGTTGATATCATCGCTGAGGATATCTCTTGCGATACTGATTTTTGTTTAACTTGCTTTTCGTTTCTTGTGACTACACAATTTGTTAGTTGTTGTGGCTATGTAATCTTGTAGAAAAGAAATGCAATTTTCTCTACCACATATTTTGATGTCTATTTCAGCTAAGAAATTTTGGCCATAAAATCTCACGGTAAAAGTTTACCTGGAGCTATTTCTTAGCTGAAATAGATTTATACCTCATATCTCCAGCCTGAACTTCGTCAATGGAATCTCACTGTATCTACCGTCAAATATTAATGGTCTTCATCCTTTTTTGATTAATTTCCTTTATAGTGAAATTTGTTTCCTTGATTTGTATACTTGTATGAAAGTTGCTTAATTTCCAAAGCACACATTCATTGACAATCTTTAACCTCGTCAACCTCCAAAGCAGTTATCATCTAGACTAGCCTACATCTTTGAATTGGATTTTTATATTGTCTTACTGTTCATGGACTGATGACTTAAACCTAGCTCTGCCACTTGATTTCAGTGCATTTCTAAATACGGTTTAGTTAGTGATTCTTGAACATTATGCTATATGAGGACCACAAACTTGAGTATCTGATTTGATTTTCCACTACCCACAGGTTTACTTTATCTCAATGTGGGCTGATAAGAAGTTGCCATCCATTTTGTGTTTTTCAGGTGAAAACTATCGCATCCGGTACATGGGGCTTGGTTGCTGCTTCTAGCGATGCAATAGGTTGGTCTTCTTGTCTCTGATGTTCATTTCTTTAAACTTGTTTAGTTCTCTTTAATGAATCCTACTTTCCAACGTCAGATGAACATTCTCTGAACGCAAAACTAAGGCTTGCCTTGCTGCTGAACACCAGTTGTAGCTGCTTTATTAAGCACGAGAATATATATTTTTTTCCCTCACCCATTTCTTTGTTTATGGAACAAATGACAAACGATGGAGTTGCAGAAATATTCGATTACCAAGCTTATCCAATTCTTATTTATTGTATATTTATCGTTCCTGTGCACCGTCGTTGTCATTGGTCACTGATGTAACTGTGGCAAGGCGTTTGTCTTTAATGTTGATCATGTGTTTTGATTGTTTATGGGCGAATGGTTGGATGTGCTGCAGGTGGACGCAGGTACATTTGAGCGGTGGAGAAGGAGTGGAGCCGGATGGTGGGCAGCATACGTCGTTATTAAATTAAATGTCAATTAGAAGGGATTTCTAATTTCTTGCCTTATTTATTTAATTATATTGCATGGTAATATTGGAGCTCTCACGCAGTTCATTTATTTTACTTGATTCTATTTTGATTATATAATTCTTGATGGATAGTTTATCATAATTTTTTTTACTGTGTTTGTGGATTATTCTATTTTGTTTGAATATATATATATATTTTAGTAATTTATTTAAATTATCATAATCGAGGAAGCTAAAAAATACCATTAAGTAAAATAAAGATTTATAACATGAAAAAAACAATTTTTATTTGTTAAGCATGTTTCTTTAATTTTTTAAAAATCTATTTAGTTTTTATTAAATGGAAACCAAGATTTTGTTTTTCTAAAAATTATACAATGTATTTTGTTTATGACAATATATCATTTTACGTTTAAATTTGATATAGCTGGCAAGCTATGTCTGATTCCTTTGGGTGTTAAAAAAATTGGAAATAATCTCATATCTCCAATTAATTTTTTTAAAATATTCTTAAATGTTGATAAATCGAAATCCTGTTTTTTTTTTCCCGATGTGTTATGATCAACCACATTTATTTTTACTTATTTTATTTTGACTAATGCTCTGTTTACTTTAAGACATGGATAAGAAAGAGAGAAATTTATGGTGGAAAATTATCCTCAAATGGAGAGAAGAGAAAGAATGAATAAATCTCTTCTTTTGTGTACTTGTTTATTTTGATCGAGAAAGATGAATATATATTAGGTAATGATGTAATTATTTTGGTACATGCATTAATTTTTTTTGGTATATAGTGTAATTTTATTAATGCAAATGGGTACATGCGTAATTTTTTTTCCATCCTCTGTTTTCCGCCTGATTTTGAGGGGATCGATTTTAACTCCAAAATGATCCGCGGATAGATTGTCTTTCTCTTCCCTCTAAAAATTTTAATGAAGTAAACAATGGAAACTTTTTCACTGCGGAAACTTTTCCTTAATTTTACTTTCCACCCTCTCAAGTAAACGGACCATAAGATAATTTCAAATACAAATATTATCATTCTAAAAATCTTCAAATTTGTACCTCTATCATGTTTTATCGTTAATCTCAAGTTTGACCGTTATTATTATTATTGTGTTAATTTAATAGTTTTAGAGTAATTTTATATTTGCTAAGCATATTGTAACAAATTTTTACATTATAAATGATTTATAATCTTGAATACTTTTACAATCTTGAATTATTTAATAATTCATTTATAATATAATATTGAAAGATGTTGATTTTGACATCATAAATTAATTAATAATGCATAACTTTGTCTGAATTAAGATTTTTTGGACTAAGACATTTCATACAAAGAAGAAATTTAATATGGATCTAACAACGGTGCAATGTGTCAATATGCATTATCCAACATAAGTTAAATTTAATAGACAAAATAATTAAAATCATCCAATATTCTCGTCTTTATCATACTCGGTATAGATCAAAAGCAAACAATGAACTTGGAATTGGCAAAGGGATTGACATTTTATCGTACCATGCTGATATGGTCCCCTTTTAAAACTAGTAGCATATGCACACAACATTTTAAAAAGGGTATTAACTTGCTCTGGAGGATTATGTCAAGAAAGATAGCAAAGATCACATATAAAGATACAATTACATATACGCTATTACCTAAATCAGAGATCACATACAATCACACATAGCATATATCATAATTGTGTCAAAATCAAGGGCGGCCCTGATAAAAATTAGGCCCTGGACAAAATTATATATTTGGCAATTTGGACCCGCTCTCTTACATTAACTTGAAAAGTTATATATGTTAAACTATAGATGCATTCAAAGAAGCAGAAATGTAAGAGAACTCTTCTATTTGTTTTTTTTTTCCCTTTTAGTACTTCCAAAGGAGTATTTTATAGGTATCATTTTTCTTTAAGTTATGTTATATCAAATACAAATATAATAAGACAAATGTGATAATTTGATTTTCGTATAACTCAAAAGCAAAATAACAAAAAAAACAAATCATGTTTTGTTAAGGAATTTTCACAAAAATAAAACTTAAAAACAGACATGTAGCACAAACACAAACAGACATCATTATGAAAAGCTCCACTGTCTCCTTCTTCGAACACAAGTCAGAGGTAGAGAAACAATTCACAACAATTCTGCACAAGACAAAATTAGAGAAGTGAAAATAAGTTAAATTAAAAGAGAGTGTGTTTTGTTTCAACTTTGAACTTTAGTTTTCTTTTTATAACTTTCATTTTCAATTTGACAATTTGTTGATGTGGCACTTTATAGGGCTGGATTCATCGACCTTTATCCACTCTGGCGATGATATATCTGGATGTTTCCTCGCTTTTTGGGCACTTCGAAGCGATTTGGGCCCCTGGAATCTCCTGACATGGAGGCTTTCCTAATTTGTTTTGACAATGGCTCCTGCTGACATGGCGATGACATTCGGGCATTTGGAAGTAATTCGAGCACCTGAACTCCGGGCACCTGTAAGTGATTTAGGTGTTTAGAAGTGATTCGGGCACCTTTAATGGTCAACTTCTAGAAACCATTTTCTTCTTCAATCATCTGGGTGATTATTTGGTCGCTCGGAATTGAGTTCACTCCGATTCAATTATGTTTTTCTCCTTAAGTAGTTTTCCTTCCGGCTCCTCCTCATTAGATGCATCTCGTGCGTCTTTCTCGCTCCACCGGTGTACTCTTCTGTAACTTCTCGTCTCTCAGATGCACTAAGCTGGTCGACTCCTTCTCATGTCATCCTTCATGACTGCTTGCGTCTTCTGCTGTCTCGAATGCTTATGTATTTCCCTATGTCTCTGCACACTTAGACACACAAGTGAAATCCATAAAGTATATTTTAATCTTGTTGAACTCGTATTAAAATAATGGTTCAACCACTTTAAGTACTTACAATATTAGTGTTTGAATGGATATCATATGTTACTTTTCCAAATTCCATGATATAATATTTCGTCCAAGAAATATTACATATTTATTAGTAGAACGTCTGTCTTCAAGAGAGCTTACCCAATCTGCATCACTACAAGCATGTAAATCTAGATATGATTGATGATATAAATGAAGACGGTGTAGAATAGTACCTTTGAGATATTGAAGTATTTTTTTTTCACATCTTCTTAATTTTGTTCAATAGAAGCATGCATAAACTGATATACACGATTTACTATAGAAGTAATATCAGATAGTGTGATAATGACATTTTGTAAGACTCATATTTCTATAAAATTTTGAGTGTATATAAACATTTTGTTAGTTGATATTTAGGGTAAATTTTGTTGATTTAATAATATTTTCAATAGTGTTATTTATATTCTTATTTTTTTATATTTATTTTCGAATTAACAGATGATAGAATATTACTTTTAATATTTATGCATGAATAAACGGATTTAATAATCGGTAAGATAATTATTATCCACCCTACATCAAAATCTCATTTTTCATGTAATATTGTACTTAAATAGTTTGAAAGTTTGTTTATGCAAATAAAAGTAACGGGTCAAAATGTTTCCGAGTTTTCGTCAGTCACATAAAAGTAAGTATAAAAATATCAAACCATATCAAAATTTTAATCTTTAACTATTTCTATATTAATATTTTAATTTATGTGTCAAAGTATGATTTTAAATTTTATATCGAATAAAATGATAAATTGTGTCAAAGTATGATTAAATTTTAAATTTTAATCCTTAAATATTTCCACTTGGTACCTACATTAATGTTTCTTTCTTTGTTTCGTTTTCTTCACCCTTTATGTGGCGTTTGATTTACGGTATAGGAATAAGAATGAGTATAAAATTGATAGTATATTAAAATATAAATAAATTTAATCATTTTAATACTGTTATTTAATTTATAAATTAGAATTATAGATTAATGATTGATTAAGTTGGGATTATGGATTCATAAATGATTGATTGATTGATTAATTAATCTCTAATATGTTGCGGGCACTATACATCATACAGGTATTAAATTTACTGAATGGGTTAATCATTTTTTATATATGTATTAAATTTTGATAGTTTATTAAAATAATATATTTTGATCATCTTATTAGCATGATAAAAAAATTTTAGCTTGCTATCGAACTAGGTAAAATATTAAAATTACTAAATCACATAAGGTAGTTTTAAAATGACTAAATTATATATTCATTTTTCATTTTACCTTTTTAGTCGACTCATAAAAATCAATCGAATCAATTTTCATTAGTTGATTATTTTTTTTATCAGTCGAATTGATTTTTCTTTATTTAGAATTTTTAAAATTTCAAACAAATTAGTCAACTGATTTTAAAAAACAACGGACCGATTTACCTATTTTTTTAATAAAATTAATTTTGAGTGAAATTGATTAATATACTAAACGACATATGATTGATATAACTTTAGTTTATATATGTTGTCTAGTTTTTCTCGATCAAGACAATTAGTTAAATACATAAAAAAAATTTATATCAATCTGAAATCCTTTAGTCATCAATGAGTTTTGTCCAAAATTGATTGTGATAAAAAAAAATAAAAAAACCAAATTAATCGATTTATTTATTTAAAATTTTTAAAATTCCATATATAGAGGTAAATTGGTTTGACTGTATAAAAATATGGCTGATTATATCGATTTAATTAAGGGGGTGCTTGGTATATATTTGATAATGGAAATGATAATGGGTATGGGTATGATTGAGGAGGAAATGAGTTTTACGATAACCTAGGGGTGTTGGTTATGAAATTAGGGGTATAATACCCATATTTAAATTCTGATTCCCGTCTACTAAGTATCAAGAATGAGAATAAACTCTATTTCATTCTCATTTCCGTCTTCTAAATTCGTCTACCAAGTGCCCCTAATTTTTTTATGAATCGATAGAGAAAAATGTAAAGTGAATATATAATTTAATTATTTTAAAATTATCCTATATAATATAGTAATTTTTATACTTTTTCTACGTGATCACGAGTAAAAAGTTAGAAAATTTTAAACCGCCTATATATATAAAAATAGGCGATCACATGGCTAAGCGTACATAGGTGACACAAATATGCATGTAACTAGGACGCAAACGGCCCACACCGAACTTCGCAACCACGTGGTAGTCCATTTGGCTAGCCCACACGATAGCCTACATGTGGACCCATACACCATGTGGCGTGCTCCTTGTACTTTGCTCGATCGATGACTGACTCATGAACTCTTTCTGTAATCTATGTGATATATATATCGGCATGGAGGTAACAATTTATTTAGGTAATGGGTATGATTGAGAGGGGAATGAATTTAGCGATAATTTAAAAAGTGTTGGTTATGAAATTAGGGGTATGATACTTATATTCGGATTCTGATTATAGTAGACGTGTACAATATTGTGCAAATAATAGCATGATTTAGAATTTCCATAAGAAAGATATACTTTTAATGAGGTGAAGACAACATATAAATTGTGAATTAAAGGGCTCTTCATTCAAATTTGATCCATAAATTGCATCCATGCCCCACGTTATGATTGGACAGTAATTATCAGTAAAAGAGCCTTCGCCTAAGTTTTATTCACAAATCACATATATATATCCATGTCGTCTGACATTTTAGTTGGGAGCTAATGATATGCATAAGCTCGTATTATAAAAATTAATAGATAAATTTCTTAAAGAACCAACCTTTCATGATATCTGTAATATCTTTTTTTTCCCTGAGGGCGGTGCGATGGTTAAGACATGAGAGGTTGTCACATGAGGTTTAAAGGCCGAAACTCGGCGTGCCCGAATATATACCTCCCCCATGTTATAACCATTTGCACTTATGGCTAGTAGTCACCCGTAATTTGCCTCCTCTCTGTTGGCCTGGGGATGGGTTAACGGAAGCGTTGGGGGCGAGCGATTTTGCCTTTTATCACATGTAATAACTTTTTTTTTAATAAAATGATTTATACTTTGGGTCTGGAAAAAAAAATCAGCTTAAAATATTTATATTTTAATTGACTCAGATGAATTATTTCCTGTTTGAAATTTTCTAAGTTAAATTGGCTTGTTTTTATTAGTCAGTTTATGATAAAACACATTAATAGCTTAAAATAAGTGTTTTGGGCAATAAATTCAATTAGTTACTTTTTAGCAGTGTCATATGTGATCTTCAATTATAATGTTTTTAGATTGAAAAAGACATTTATCGGTTTAAAATGATCAATATAATATCTAATTAATCATACCTCTCACTATGATGAATCCTATTTTTTGTTAGTAAAATTAATAGGTTGAATCAAGATTATTTTGTAAATGTATGATTTAAGTAAAAAAAAAATGAAATTGACTTTGATAAATCACGAGTAGACGTAGTCAGGTAGTGGGCATGATTGTGGCATGAGACAGCGACAACTAAAAAAACAGATTTTTTATATTATTATTCTGATGTAGTTATTAACATTATTCTAATACCACAACATTATTATAATTCAGCATGATTATTGCCTCCATTGGAGGACAACGGTATAATAGATAGACTCTCTAATGATAATCTGTATTGAGCAATACGGACAGATGCCGAAGCACTATAATGTTTAATTAGTTTAAACACATAAGGTTTTCTATTACAGTAACAGTTATAATGATTTAAAATATTTTTTTTTAGTTTTACAGTATTCTCATCATTTACAATTATTACACAGACAATGTAACTTATCGCTATTCATATACTTTGGATGGTGTATAACCAAGCTCACAAACTCTTTAAGATCCATGAAAAAAAAATTCATGAGTAATAAACTAATTGATTTTCTAAACTTTATTCATATACATTGTAACATACAGATAAATAAATTTACAATATAATTAAACGTGAATTAAAGCTAAACATACGTTTATAACATAAACTTAATTAAATCATTAAATATAATACTATATCATCCAGATATTATAAGGAGGGGAAGATATCTGGCAGAAGGGATTGAGTCAGTTATAATACTGAGTACTACTCAGGTAGTAAATGCTGAATCAGCTAAAACCAGAGTACCGCTCGGGATAGAAACTCTCGAGTACTCCTTGGGCATATAAAGTTTCCGAGTACTACTCGGGTGTATTTAATAAGAAACCACTCTGAATAAGACATGAGCCCTCTCACAGAAGGGTCAATGCGATCCTCCTTCGGGAATTCCGGTATTTATTACTAAAAATAAGGGGGAGATTTTGTTAAAGAATCATATTTGTCAATATTCGGTAATAAATATTTGAA
>JBAMIB010000038.1:5488969-5507306 GCA_037177415.1 Kaempferia rotunda | reverse complement strand
ATGTTTGTTAAATTACGTTCGAACCTCCAAATCAATCCGTGTGAGTTATTTAGCATGAATGCATATATATATATATATATATATATATATATATATATATATATAAGATACTGTGTATGTGATGACTTTGGTCCTCGAGCTCCCATGAGAAACACTGTGATCCAACCTTTTAGCACATTTTAATTAATCTGCAGGATTCTTAATTAGGGGATCAGATCAGGGACAAAATTTTATTCAAGAAACAGAAGATGATAAGGAACAGAAGTTTTATTATCATGTCATTGCACTGAAGTGAAGAAGCAGATGAGAATGAAATAGAGTAGTAGCTAGGGTGGTGTGGGTTGTATGGTCCATGCATGCATGGAGATAATGCACATATTTAATTTCCATCTGACAACTGCCAATGGAAATCTTGTGACTTATAGTTGTAGGATAGCAATTTAATGAAGATTCTCAATAGTAAATGACTTTGAGTTAATTTCTCATAAATGGTAGCAAAAGGAATTCAAAGAAGATTCTCACGTAAATGATTTGTAGGTTAATTTCTATTTGATGGTTATGTTCATTTCAGTATGTGCTCCTCATATTCTGAAAGAAGATAGATTAATATAGGGTCAATTTATAGTCTACTGTCGTGAGATGAATTGTAGGTTAATTTCTCATAGTAATTGATGGTTTTGTTCATTTCAGTATGTGCTCCTCATATTCTGAAAGAAGATACATTATAGGGCCAAATTATAGTCTACTGTCAAATAACTGGGTATGAAAAAAATTTTCTTGAGAATATACACATGTTGAAATTTGTAAATCTCAGTCACATTGTAATAAATTAGTCATCCTTTAATTAGTCAATTGGGCACTGTGGAGATAATTAATTTCTCATAAATGAGGCCAAATTAATCCAGATTTAAAATCTCATTAATTTGATTGCTGATTTAATAATCTATTATTTTTACGCATAAGGAAATTATAACGTAAGGAATTTAGGTTCATCCAGATCCACCGTACGCTTATGAAGTTAACCCAGATCCACCGTTGATTCTTCTTGCGGCCGTTCCCTATACGACAGAGTCGCAACTCATCGAGAAGGAAAACACCAGCTTGGCTTCTCTTTGTTCGAGCAATATTATTGCTGACTCCATTACGAGTTCCCATTTTATACCAGCCAGATATTGGGTATGATTACGGGCCCCACGGTAAGTTAATAACCAATTCGGTTGCTGGGTTGATGAACACGTAGGTTTCCCTTAAATATATGTTGTGAGGAGATAAAATTGTTGAGGAAATCGAAAGGGGGCTTCTGCATCGGCGAGGGAAAGATTGATCGGGAGCTATGAAGCCTGTGATCGCTTCACCGAATGAGGAGAAGATGTCGAATTCTGATAGTACCGTTCGAGGTATGAGTTATGGCTTCTGATTTCTGTTCACGCGCGATCCTAACTTTTTTTCATGTGAAATCGTCTCTCACCTGTTAATATCATATCAGTCAGTTTTATGTTGAAATTAAAATGATTGATATTTCTGAAAAAGCTAATAATTTCTTACTTACATGTGTATGCTGATCGGAGATCTTAGTACCTAGCAAATTTTAGTCTGAGAAAGATTCTCTCAATACAAGCACATATTATTTACCAACTCGATATAAGCAGATAACCAATGGTAAGAAGCAGTAGAGAAGACGAGAAAGAGTAGGAATGTGGATAGGATCTCTCAAGAGTTAAAACGATGGAGTTGAGTCAGTTTCAAACTAATAGTTGTTTCCAGACTTTTATTTTCCGGAATTAGGGATGATACAGATGGCAAACGATTGATTCAATAGCAATTTTAAACTGATAGCTTCTTCAAAGTTAAGGTAAACGAGAATCTGAATTTATTAAAAAATATTAACCTTTTGTGATCTAATGAAAATGTAAAATCTAATATAAAGTAGAAGATTAGAATGATTCTTATGAGGCTAAGTATTAAATTAGAACATGTAGTCATTTTAAATCTAAGACGGTAGAATATTGGGAACAAAAGACAAAATATTTTTGAATCAATCTAAACCTAGTTAGTTCTAGTGTTTGTTCTCAGACTAATTTTTACTGTAGGGCATCAGTACGTTATGGATGCTCTGTTGAATTACATGCTGCATTTTATGGGAGTACATTAAGTTACTTATTACGCTAACAAAATGTAGGGAAGTGAAGTGATTTCTAACAGCACTATATGGATTTGAACGATAAGACTTTTTAGTTTAGTTGCTTGTTGTGCTGACCAAAAAGTAAAAGGGCAATTCTGGTTAATTCTGATGTTTTTATCTGCAATGCATGTTTTAAAAAATACTTTTGTTTTTTTACTTTAAATAATTGATTAATCTGGATATTCTGGATGGTGATTAATGATGCTTCTATTTCAATTAGTTAACAGTCATAAAGTCTGTAATTGTTTATATGATGCAAAAATTTGCCTTTTTTCAGGTTATCTGTGTGTAACAATCTGTGCTTGGTCGTTTAAGATATGCTATCAACCTAATTTCTATATTTCTTGTCTTTATTTTTTGTGTTTCCCATGAAAGAAAACTTCCTTTTTTGGTTCTTAAATAATTTTTCTTATTCCTATGGAGGATCATTTAAAGTTTTATTAAATACTGATACCCTAGACTGATATCGCATTAGTTTGGACTTTTGACATCCATTTATGCAAGACATATTGCCGTTACTATATAAATAAACAAAATATTCTTTTTTGACTATAGGAGTTTTATAATCATGATTTCTTCTTTATTAGACTGGTACTTATTGCTTATGACTGGCTATATTGGTTCAAAACCTGCCTTGAGTTCTTATGAAATGTTCTTTGCCCTTTATTGAGACTTTTCTATTTATAATAGATAATACTTGTTGTTAATGTAATAGAGTGCCATTGCTTTAATTGGCCTTCTGGTCTCATATGATGGCCTTTATTTGCCATTTCCTCCTTTTTGAGTCTGAGTGAATTGATTTTTTTATTATTAGCCACATAGCAGAATTTTCTTTTGTGCGTTAATTTATGTTTTTAGTTTGCCTTATTTATGAATAACTGACTCACTTTCTTCTGTGCTTTTGTTCCACAGAAGCAGTTTATTCTGGACTTAAGACAGCTGCAATAACTGGTTCAGTTGCTGCCGTGCCTACAGTGTGTTTTCTTTCTAATACTTCTCCATTTTCATCCTTAATTTTCCATACCTTCATTGTATATTGAATATGCTCGCGCTACGTCAGTCGAGAATTAACCAAACTCTCCAAATCTGTTACTCAATTTTCAATGTTAAAATGGATCGACTGAGTACAACTCGATATTCACATTTGTTATTTCTATGTTTCTCTCAATTTGGATTTTCCTCACCTTGACATTTTGTTTCAGTTGGTTGGATGTCGTGTTATTCCTTGGGCCAAACGTAACCTCAAATACAATGCTCAAGCACTGATTATAACAGCAGGTTTGTTCTCTAAAGAATATTAGTCAATGCTGGTGGATTTCTCATTTTTGTTCTTTTTGAGAGTTAGATTACTCTATTTTAAATGCTGTATCTTGAAAAATAAACAACCTGAGTCTGTTGGTAAAATGTTTGTGTATGATGTAGAAAAGAGAAGTACTAATGAATATAAGTATCAAGGTATGCATAGTTATTTAAGGCATGGACGCCCCAAAACGCATAGGTCCCGAGACACTAGGTGCACGTATTGCCGAATTAAGGTGCTTTGGATATAAATTTTTACAATTCAAACATATATAAAGAATTTCTACCAAAATATTCACTAATAAAATTTAAATATTTCATAAACTATTAAACAATAATGAAAATATAAAATTCACTAATATTCAAATAGTTTATCTTCATAATCAAAATCAAATTTCAAATATCTAAATCATCAAAATCTTCATCATCTTCCTCAATCATATCATTATTATCATCATTGGATGTTTCAGATTTGTATCCTAAATCGTAATCAATTTTCTATTTTACCTCTCCTGCCTATTGGGGTGCTGTATTTCAAAGAACACCACCACGGTGGTGCTAATTTTTTTTTTCCCATATATGCATCAAAGTGGTGCTAATTTTGAAAATCAGCACCCAAATCAACATTAAAGTTGTGCTGATTTTCGAAAACCAGCACTATCGAGAAAATAAGTGAAATAAGTTGGAGGGGAGGGAAGGTTGATATTGATTTGTTAGGGAGAGAGGAAGAGTCACATAAGAAAAAAATTTAATGAAGTAAGTTGATGTTCATTTTATAGGGGAGAGGAAGAGCTACGCAATAAAAATGTGTCGCATGCATGAAAGTCAATGCAATCTAATTAATTTAAAGGGTAATTAAAGGTATGGATTAGACTTTAAAATAAAACTTCAATAAGGTGAGGAAAATTGCGCCTCAAGCGCCCCTTAACCTCTCAAAAGGCATGCGATTAAGCACACTTCATTCAAGTACCTTGCGTGGCGCAAACGGCGCTCTTGGATGCGCCTTGCGCCTAGGCACTGCCAAACACACACTTTTCACAACTATGAAGGTATGGCCATTATCCATATACATCAGTGAGGCATGAGTTAAGAAACCTTTTAACCGTGCAGGCATGAACCTAATTAATGTAAGAAAACACAAATCTTCCATGATTCTGTAACAACAAATAAAAAGTCAGTACATGATTTTTTTCTTTTTCTTTTTTGAGAACTTGTGCCCTCATGGGCCATTGACAATCTACATTTTTTGGATTTAGTAACTGGATGCTTCACACGTGTGTTGTTGATCTCATACATTGGGTTTTATGCCTCTCATGATGATAAGAGTACTTCGGGAAGTGGGCACACATGAGAGATGAGATGGGGACATAGAGTGTAGGTGTCAATATGATAAAGGGGGTGGGTATCAGCATGATGGAGTTGGGCTAGGGGGAGATCAGATGACTTCTATAATCCTTAATTTTACTTGGTTTTGCAAAATTATCTAAATGCAATTTAAAATTAGAAAAATTATATTGGAGGCTTTAGATGAGGTTAGTTATAAATTTTATAAATTTTTAAAAGTCAGATTTTTGTTTTGAAGGAGTCAAGAGAAAGTAGGAAATTTTATACTTTATTTAGTAGGAAAAGTTGTTCATGAATTGGTTATTAGTTTACCAAATTTGTAGGTTTGGGAGATTAAGTTATGGTTGGCCTTTCAAAAAGGAACCAACCTACTCTTGTTGATTATTTTCTTATCAATGAAATTATAAATTTTGAGTTCTGAGAATTCTGTGTGAGATTGGTAATGCTTGATGTTGCATTATCTTCTCCATGCCCATGATACACTAACATACTACACAAAATAAGGACTGTAACATAAATATAATAATTGATGTAAAATGTGGCCTAATTGTCATCATCATGCCAAATCAGTGCATGTGCCTCCCTAATTCATTGATGAATGCAATTTTATGTTTGATCTTAGCCATCTATCCATGATAATTAATGTATAATATATTGTCCAATACTCAAGGGAATTTATTGGGGACAAATGCAAGTCAAGATATTAACATAATGAATTGGCTGGAATCAGTTTCTTAGATCAAAATGACTTTATGTTACTCTAGGTTGTGATGAAATATAATGAATTGACTCAAATCAGTTTCTTAGCTCAAAATGACTTTATGTTACTCTAGGTGGTGATGAAATATAATGAATTGACTCCAATCAGTTTCTTAGCTCAAAATGACTTTAAGTTACTCTAGGTTGCGATGAAATACAACTGTAACGAGTAATATAGTACACACATGGCTTTGTATAATTGTGACGGTGTCAATTTGGCATGGTCATTATGCAAAATCATTGTGTCACCTTTGTAGATTTATGCATCCACATTGAGCTTGATGCTTGATTCACTCACCCAATTTATGTATGATATTGGATTTTATACAATGAATAATTTAATAGTTCTGGATGTAAAGTTTGTTTATATTGATTGCTGAGATTTATTAATTTGAAATTTCAGATATGGTAAACATAAGATCATTTTTTACACTAGATTTATGCATTGTCAGTATAACTAATATTAATTTTTTGAACATAGATTGCGTATGCATGACATCAGACCATATATGTGTGCGATCGCATAACATCCGCATACACATTATACAACCTTATTGTTCATTGAAGTTCAGCTATTAATCCCACTTAGCATAGATGATATCATTTTCTTTGGGAGATCAGTTGAAACTGGGTGGTATATATCCACTCGGTTAGTCAGTTCAACAAACACTTGGTGTGCAAGCAAAGGATAAGTGAGTTAATTGTTAAAAGCATTAAACAAATTTTTTGTTTTTATTTTTTCTAGGCTGGAGGAAATACAACCTACGTAGACTAGAATGATTATAGGTATGAGTTTGATACTAAGGAGGAATGAGAATAAAAATGAAACCCGTCAAGTTATATATATTTGGTGATTCTCATAAATCTGAGAATCATTCTCAAATTGTTATTCCCCCAAAACACTATATTTTACTATCATTCCATTCTTTCATTTTCAAAACCACCAACCAAACACCACTAAAATTCTCCAAATCCTACTTTTCTTTCATGTGTGATGTGAACCTGAATGCCAAAAATTCAATCAATTCCACTTTGTAGATGAGAAACTTTATTTGCTTGTAATTGTTTCTTAATTTCAACCTTCAGATAATTATGAATCAAATAATACACTAGTCCATGCTATTGTTGCATAGGAGTGCTCGCTTAATTCAATAGTATTACTTAATCTAGCTACACATTCCTTAACAAGCTGGTGTACATTGTTTTGCAGCATCTATTGCCGGTTTCTTTATCTCCGCTGACAAAGCCATTCTACACAATGCAAAAGGTAATACTATTGGCAAGTATGATAAATCAGAATGATCCCCCTCTCTTGGTCGGATTCACTATCCATATGTCGAGTTTGATTTATAAAATGTTGCCGGTGCTTTGTTTGCAGAAAATATAATCTACCACCCAGCTTTGATACTTTTTTAATCTCTTCTGCCGATTATTTTGATGCATATGATGTCATGAAAAATATATAAAAAATCTATGTCTTTTTTCTCGAGAGAGAAAAAAAGAGAATCAAATGAATGACATTAGATAATGAAGATTAGCACAAATATCTTAATGTATTATATACAGATTGTTGGAACAATGTGTCTAAGGAATCACTGCAATATCTCTATCGATCATTTAATGTAATACATGGGATTAGGGAGCTTAAAGGAGCGATCGGCCATCGGCGTCCCCAACAGATCGCTCCATTGGTCCCCTGAGTTCCCATGAATCCTGAATCCCTCTGCTTCCAGAATTGCTCGCCTTTCCGACTTATACCACACTGCGGGCTTCGCGAAGTCAGAGGTTTGCCTGTATCGTGAAGCTCGATAGTTGTAGGTTGTATGTAAGACACGGGATGCCTATTTGAAGGTTTGAGAACGCACCTTAAAATAATCCTTTCCCACGAATGGTAACCAGCGAGCAGCAGGTTTTTCTCAGTGGCGTTCCTTTGAATCTCAGTTCGACCTGTGAGAAGAACGATCTGAAATCCAAGCTCCAGTAGTTGATCGTACAACCTTAGACTTGCAGGTAAAGCTGGAGCCCTCGCCTGACTCACCCATTCGTCGAATGAAGTTTCATTGAAAGCTTCCGATCTGATCGAAGGCGAAAGAAAAAGTTATCCAAATCGATGTAATTGTTGGAAGGGCATTTATTACCCGAATCCGTGGACGGCATAGTAGGGAACATTGGAAAGCAGCGTCTCGTCGATGTCGAAGACCCACACATCCTTCCTGTCGCCCACGATCCGGACAGTCTCGGCGAAGGACAAGCAGTCAACAGCGATGATATCGGAGTCGGACAAGTAGCGGTCCCCGTTCACGTAGTTCGCTACGATCTCGTGGCACTGGGGCGGGATGGTACGCCAGTACCCGGCGTTGTTGGTTTCCACGGAGAGCCTCCAGCTGTCGCAGAAGAGGCCGTCGGTGCCTCCTGCGGCGCCGGCGGGAGCGCTGCGCATGCGGAGGACGGAGTGCGAAGAGTCGGCGGAGGCGATGGCGATGGCGATGGCGGAGACGTAGAAGAGAAGGAAAGGAAAGGATCGGAAGGGCTCCATTGCAGCGGAACCCTACCTCGGAAAGGATACGACAGGGGCCGTTATTGATCTTCGTCTTCCCCGTTTTGGCTTCTAAATAAAGAAAAGAGAAGATGCCGTCCGGCCTCTCAATTTTCGAAGCAAATATTGAACAAAAAAGAGGTAAAGCGTAAACCAAAAAATCGATCATAATTTTTTTGAACTCAAATGAACGGGAAAAAAAAACACGCTTTTAAGTTTATAGTTCTCGAATGCCCTATTCGAATTCTATCAACAAATACAATTCTATTTTGTTATATTTAAAGGAATTTGATGTTCACAGCAGTTCAACTTTTGCTTGGACGCCATTATTTTTATAATTTAGATAACATTATTAATTTAATATATAAAATATGTAATACTGTGTGGTGTGGTTATTTTCATGATCAGCCTGATGCAATGTGGTTCAGGCTCTGGTTTGCATGAACCGGTGTGATGCATACAGGTTGGGATACTGGTTTGGTTCTTTCTTGCATGAATCGGGCCGGGCCACTCAGTTGAACCGAGACAGTTTTACGGTTCGGCGGATCCTAACCGCCCTCGTCACGACGAAGTCGAATCATATTGGATAGACGGCGAGATCGGGCCCGGGTCCGCACCCGGTCCTTCTCTCCAATAATGCAGATCACTATAAAAGTACATGAACTTTTGCTTCTGCATTCTGGACGGGCTCGTTCGTATCAACGTCTCCGGTCCGGGGTTCGCTTGTTTCCGATCATGTACAGAGCTTTCGGATCTCACTTCAAGTCTCTCAAGGTTGGTCGATCCTTTCGATTGCATTTCATCTTCCTCCTCAAATTCGGATTTCCGTGATGCCCTTAGTTTTGCGGCAGTTTCTGTTTTGCATTTCCCCTTTCTTTTTGTTTTGATTTTTTTCGTTGCTTTAGGAGCTGTTGGGTTGATAAGCCTCGGTCATGTGCTGTATCAAATAATCTTTGTTATTATGCCTTTATGATGGAAATAAAATCCATCTCGAAAATTCATTAAAGTACATATTGGGATAAAATGGTGCCTTGTTTGCGTTTTTGGAATTTCCCCTTCCTTTATCCTAAAAAGGAATATTATTTATCGAGATTCGGTAGCCATCAGCCGTCTATCGTCCTATTAAACTTCGTAATATACAGATGTAAGAAAGAAAAGGAGAAAAGTATAGGCTTCTGATTTTGGAATTCGATCACCCCTGAAATAAATTTTGTTAGATTAGAGCTCGATTAGTTATATTACAAGAAAGAAAATCTCTTGCAATCTTAACAGGAAAGCATGTCAGTTTCTGGACTCTTCTTCGAGGATCATTAGAAGTAGTGTAATGGTAGCCACATTTCATGTTACATGAACTCAAGCAGCAAAGGAAAAAATGAAAATAAAAATTGATTGTAAAATTGTTGGTTACACAGTATAAATGATTTTGATTACTTGGCGGTGAAAATGGAAACAAATTCATTTTTGGTATCAGCTGATTTTTATAGATCTGTAGCTGAAATATTTTGTTATTTGATCTAAGAATGTTCTGACTATCTGATAGTGAAAACAAGGCAAAAATGGCTAGACTAAAGCTCTGTTGCCAACTTATCATACATCAGTTTGCATTATATAAGCTGTATAGCATGAATTACTTAAGAACAAGATGGATGTTTGTTTTCTTTCCTCAAATGAAAATCATAGATAGGAAGCTGTGAGTTGAATTAAATGTTAGTATCAAAACTCATTAGATAACTACAAAATAACACATTACGAGGAATGATGGTTAGATTGTAAGGAAGCTTTAACAAAAACTACTGTGTTTGCTTGCTCATTAGAGAACTGTTCTGGGCAGCAACCATGCTCCTGGATGTTACATTAGCTCATGTGGTCCAGTTATGTTGTATATCTATGGCATGGCATTGCAACACCATAGATACTGTGTCGTATATTATTTCAAGGACGCTATCAAAATTGAAAATTCCTGAATCACTTGGCCTGTTGGATTCCTCTTGCTCAGTTGTGTTTCATAATTTTTTAAAAATTGCCTGCTGTATTATCTTTTTATCTTAGTTGGTGGAGCTTTAGCATTGTTTTATGTGACAGTACTATTTCTGTCTGATGAAACTATTGTCTGATATTTTGTTATTCTCTACAGCATCAAACAGATGGTGCCAGGATTGTTGTCACTGCTAGATATGCTAGCACTATTGTGCAAAGGTCTTCTGGAGGTATCTTAAGTTGGCTAACTGGGGGAAAATCCAGTCAGCTTCCTCCTCTAGATTTTCCACTTCCTGGCATTACACTTCCTCCACAACTACCTGATTTTGTGGAGCCTGGCAAGACAAAGATCACAACTCTTCCAAATGGTGCAAAAATTGCCTCTGAAACATCACCTGTATGCTTTAAATTAACTCTATATTTACTAGTTACTTTATGCTTTATGTTTAGTGTCCAAATGTAATCCTAATTGGATATATTTGCTCAGAGCCCAGTTGCTTCCATAGGATTGTACGTTGACTGTGGTTCAGTATATGAGACATCGTCTTCATTTGGGGCCACACATTTGTTAGAACGAATGGCATTCAAGACCACAAGAAATAGGAGCCAATTGAGATTGGTCCGTGAAGTAGAAGCTATAGGTGGAAGTATTGCAGCATCAGGCACACGTGAACAGATGGGTTACACTTATGATGCTCTGAAAGCGTATGTGCCAGAGATGGTTGAGGTGCTAATTGACTGTGTCAGGAATGCTGTTTTTCTTGATTGGGAAATTAGTGAACAGGTATGCTCAAGTATTATTCTTTAATCTTACAATTTTGGTTGTAAATCAGCTTTATGAAAATTGCAGCTTAATAAACTGAAGACAGAGCTAGGAGAACTCTCTAGCAATCCTCAGGGTTTTCTTTTGGAGGCTGTTCATTCAGCAGGATATTCAGGTGCCTTGGCAAATCCTTTATTGCTCCAGAATCTGCAATAAATCGATTAAATGGAACCATATTGGAGGAGTTTGTTGCTGTAAGATAGATTGCCCCTTATATATTGTTGCTTCTTTTTTTCCCTTCCAAAATGGATATGATTGACTTGAGGGTCAATGCAATAATTCCAGGAGAACTACACTGCTTCTAGAATCGTACTTGCAGCCTCAGGTGTGGAACATGAGGAGTTTGTATCAGTTGTTGAACCACTTTTATCTGATCTTCCTAATGTCGCTCGCCTGGAAGAGCCAAAATCTGTTTATATTGGAGGAGAGTATAGATGCCAATCAAATTCACCGGTGAGTACTACAGTTGACCACTTTCTTTGTTGAATCTTGTCTTACGTTCAATGATCAATTCCTTTTTGGTCCTTTCTCGACTTTTTTACTGGAAACAGAAAAATGAAGAAAAGAAAAGAAAATGAGGAGTTTGGTCCTTTCTCGACTTTTTTACTGGGGGTTGGCATAAAGAAAAGGAAGCAATGGCTGTAACAGTACTTCAGGTTAACGATTAAAATTCAACCCACACACTGTTTTGTAATTGATATGCTACATTGATGTCGTTTTGTTGTTTTGCTTACTTTTCGATTCACAATGATGTTGAATGTTCCAGAAACTTATGGGAGGTGGTGGTTCATTCTCTGCCGGTGGACCTGGAAAAGGGATGCAATCTCGGTTATGTATGTGACCAAAGTTCTATTTTCTTTCATGCTTATATGGGTCTTTCTCTTCTGGGTTTAAGGTTTAATGATTTTGCAACACAACTTTCTTGGTAGCATTACCATTTATGAAGCCATTAACTTTTTTACCCACTCACCTGTTTCTATCTGTTGTGTCTTTTATTTGAAAATTTATCATTTTTTATGGGCAGATATCAATGTCTTAAGTCAGTTCCCACAGTTGGAGTCATTCTCAGCTTTCAACAGTATATACAATCATACGGGCCTCTTTGGAATTCAGGCAACCTGTGTATGCTCTTTTATCTTTATTATTGATCTATTTTTATTTTAAAGCTCTACTGAAAAATGAAGTTGACAATGGACTAATTCTGTTCTTCCTAATACATGGTTTCCCAAGTTATCTGATGCAATTATCACCATGCATAGTCTGCATTAATTCTATCAAGGACTCCAGGTTTCCTCGTTTGCTAGCAGTGTTTGTCTGTATATGGTTTTCTATCCATATATAATTGCCCTCCAATATATTGAAAGCAAATTACATCTTTCTATGATGTATGCTTAAAAGATGGATGTGAAACACAAGTTTTCAACTATTCCCGGTAGCCCAGCTACTTGAAACATTAGAAATCTTCACTCAGTCTGGGATGTCATGACAAAGATTTCCCTTTGGTATTTAGTCTCAGTTCTTACCAGGTTCATTATGTATCTTATGTGTTAATCTTTGGTTGATTGTTAACTCTTTTCTGTAGATACATATGTGAGTATATATATTTCTTACTGAATTTCCATTTTTTATACATTTCTAACTGAATTTTCATTATTTTAAAATCTGCAATCTGCATCACAAAAAATTGCAAATAAAATTTAAATCTTCCATTTTATTTGAATGTATATGTGACCAACTATTGTTGTAACTCATCCTTTGATCAGGGGCCAGATTTTACTTCTAAAGCTGTTGATTTGGCTGCACGAGAGCTGCTTGCAGTTGCAATTCCTGGTCAAGGTTTGCTATTATCTTAAACTCACTAAATGCCTGTTCTACGATATTTATGTATCAAAATGTTTGGTTTTCACCGACAGTTGACCAGGTACAGCTTGACCGTGCCAAGAAGTCGACCAAGTCAGCAATTCTGATGAATCTGGAATCTAAAGTACTAATCCTCTATGAGTTCATTTATTAATATTTCTCTTTTCATTAGTGGTAATGCTTTTTTATGCATATTATAGAAAATGACATCAGAAGACATTGGAAGACAGATTCTCACATATGGTGAAAGGTAGTTTCTTATACTTGAGTCTTCTAATATCTGAAGAATAGAGGAAATACATAAATGTCAGGAGAAAGAATTATAAATCACTTGATGACTACAAGCTGTGTACCAAATATTTGTCTTAATGCAGAATAAAATTGATAACACCTTACATTTATTTATCCAACTTTACTATTTGTAGTTTCTGATACGTAATGCGTTCTCTTAGTTCAATTCAACAAAATTTTTTGTTGAAGTGAGTTCATGTCCAAAAATACCCACAACTTTATCTCAAATTGACGTAGTCAATTCCAAGTATTTGGGACAAACACAACTATGATGACAATGACGTTAACGCTGTTGCATGATGTTAGAACTGCTTGAGCACAATATGTATATGTTCTCCCCCAATTTTGACACAACTTATTTACGTTATTTCTGTTGCTCAATTTATTGTTTCCACTCCATGCCAATGATCAGCTTGGCCTTTGTGATGTTGCAGGAAACCAGTTGAGCATTTCCTAAAAGCCATCGACCAACTTACTCTAAAAGATATAGTTTACCTTGCTGAAACGATCGTTTCATCGCCACTTACACTGGCATCATGGGGAGATGGTAAATCACAAACTATATTTATGATTAAAAAATCTGTTTCATTTCTTCTTTTGGTCTTAAAATATTTTTACAATTCTATTTGCAGTCATCCATGTCCCTAGCTACGAGTCTGTTAGCAGAAAATTCCACTCAAAATGAAGCTTTTGGGACTCACTTTGTATATGTTTTTTTATCATCATTTTTTACGATTATTTGATGTTACTCGATAATTTTCAGAGCCGCTGAAAGTAAATAAATATGGTTGCTAGCCACAATTATTTTTAACAAATAACTTGAAGAATTGTAATTGGAATGCTCTTGTCCACATCCAATACAGTATGTCGTAGTCCAATGTTGGATCCAATTGGTTCAATAATACCAAATAAATGTTTACTGAGACTTCTAGATTTTTTGAGTTATCCTTCAAATATCAATAGAAAATGAAGTGTCGTGTCCAAAAATATTTATTAGGTGTATTAGACTATTTTCTATGAAGTTCTCCCAAAATCTTCTTTAGAATCATGTCAAATTTAATTTAAATAAAAATATACTGCATTATGATACGTACTATCTATAGTATGTTTCTATGTAACTATAGTTTTCAAAATCTTCCATTGAGTTCCAGTTTTAGCTAGGAGTGAGCATTCGGTTAATTCGGTAGTGAATTAGTCGAATTAATTGAAAATCGATTTAATATTAGTTAATCGAATTAAATTAAAGTCTATATAAAATTAATACCGAATTAATTAAATTAACTGAATTAATATTAAATTTATTTAAAAATAAATAAAATAAAATTATATAAGATTAATTTTGAATAAACCGAACAAACTGAATGCTCACCCTTAATTGTAGCGAAGGGAGATGAGAATGGCGGTGCTTAAATGGGCTGGGCTCTCTGATTGAATCCAATCGTCCCATTTATGTATCGTCCTGATGTATGGTATGAACTATCAAGGATGGTGCCTTGTCAATAGGGGTGAGTATTCGGTTAAACTGAATCGACTTTTTTTTAACGAAACTGAACCGACTGAATTAATTTTAAAAACCGAACCGATATAAAATTGGTTAATTCGGTGTTTGACCGAATTAATCAATTTTTAAAAAAATCAATTTTTTTATAAAAAATAAATTTTATTTTTAAAAAATAAATATAAAATTCGGTTTGGTTCAAAATTTTGGTTTATTCGGTTTATTCGGTTTAACCGAATAAGAAATTTCAAAATCGAAACCGAACCGAATTAACCAAAATAATCGATTTTTCGGGAAAACAAAACTGAATTTCCGAATAAACCGAACCGAATTTTAAATTTCGGTCGGTTTATTCGGTTTGTTCGGTTTAACCAAATTTTTTCTCACCCCTAGATGGGGCAAAGTTGTAAATAAGTCGATCGGATTAAGGACTTTTTATTTGTAGGGAAGGGAGATGAGAATGGCGGTGCTTAAATGGGCTGGGCTCTCTGATTGAATCCAATCGACCTATTTATGTATCGTGCTGACGTATGGTATGAACTATCAAGGATGGTGCCTTGTCAATGAACTCAACTCTAATTGGGGTGTCAAATAGAACAAGCATGAAACTCATACAAAAATATATGGAGATTTGTTTTGACACTGCAAAAATGAGTGAGATTTTTTTATTTTTTGAAGTGATATTGTAGGGGTTACACAAAATTCTACAATACTTTTTAGATAAGGGGAAGTCTTAACTAAGATTAGGTATGGTGAAAGTCTACATTAATCCTAACTAAAGGTTAGACATAAGAAAAGTCTAAGTAGATCCAAAAAGATCGCACTTGGTGATCTGAAGTTTAACAGAAAGTTGGTAAAAAGAAAGTCCAAGTGAATCAAAGGTTGATTGGACACTTGGTGAAGAAGTCCTAACATGTCACAGTTGACCGAATGTTGGACTAGGGAACCCTAAACTTGAATTAAGTGAGTTAGTGTTGGGCAATCAATTAGGGTAATCGATTGACTCTAAGTCAATCGATTAGGAGGTTTTCACGAGAGAACAATGAGGTTGAGAACCGATTGGGATATTAATGTTCAATCAATTGAACTAATCGATCAAGGTATTTTTGCGTGAGTACAGAAAAGTGTTGAATCGATTGGCTCAATCGATATAACCTTTACCAATCAATTGGCTAGTGATTTCTCATGACAGAATGCCTTGAAATCAATTGGCCAATCGATTGAAGACTAAGTAATAGATTGGGAATTGATTGGATGTGTGTGTCGTGAGAGTACAGAAAGACTGTGAATTGATTAGGGCATTCGATTAAGCCTTTCCTAATTGATTGGGGTCTTTGTCGTGAGAGAACAAGGAACTTGGGAATCAATTGGGGTAATCAATTAAGTTGCTTTATCTTGTGAACAAAAACTTTTGAATTGATTGGGGTAATAGATTAAAAGCTACCGAATCAATTGGTACGACTCATCATAGAATTGGGGTTTGAAAAAGAGTTGTTATGTATATATGTTGTTGGACAGTTGGCTTACGTGGCAATTGATTAACGGAAAGCTTAATCGATTAGGAGGTGGAAAATGGTTCGAACAACTTTGATATAAAGGGGAGTTCGTCTAGATTTTCATCGCCGGTTCTTGGTGATTCTAGAGTGAAGTGTTGTTTCATTTCCGAGTCAACAAGAGGTTAATCTAAAGCAAGAAAAGAACAAGCAAAATAAGGCTTCTTGTTGTAATCGTTTTTTATTTCTTTTGTAACATAGTTTACATTTATTATTTGTATTCTTGTTTGAGCTTGTGTGAGGCTTTTTCGCTTTTGGATTGTTTCCAAGAAGGAAAGTGTTCATATTAGAGATGTGTACATTGTGTGGATCCTTAGATTAGTCATCTTAAGGAGGTGAAGACTAAATAAATCGGAGGTGTTAACATCACAAAATCTTCGCTTTGAGTATCCGCGTAAATCATCATCGAAGAAGTAAACAAAGTTATTCATCCCCTCTAACTCTCTATGTGTCCTAACAAACTCAACTCAAATTCTCGAGTCTCTAACATGACTCAACATCTCACTATTTGCCGTCTTGACCCCGAACACTCCATGTGAATAGGCCTTCCAAGTCACTCCCACTATGTGACATACCGAGTAACTCCCAACTGCTTGGCATCTTGAATGCCCCATCTAGTTAGGTGATTTGGCTCCTGACTCAACCTCTAGAGTCGCTCTTATAATTCAACGTCTGAGCACCCTGTTCTCTGGCATAACTCACATACGACCTCCAACTAGCAATTCACAAGATCTAATAATCGGTTAAAATTTTAGAGTAGGGATCTCTATACAATATTAGCAATAGTATGATCATAGAAGCTCTCTAATATCTAATTTTTATCTTAACTTTTCTTCTTCCAAAATTTCCACTATTTTATTCATTCCATAGCTCCTTATGTGACTTAAGCATCGATGTCATAGAAGGAAACTTCGTCACTAGTATCCAAATAAGGCAACATATTTATATGCATCACTATCATTGTGACATTGTCTACTATTTGTTCATGAAAATGGAAGAAATATATAGGAAAAAAAAATTAAAAGCCATTTCTGCAAATAGATAATCCCTGCCTTGCTCTTCCCTATTCATATGCCTACCTAAGTCCATCATGACTTAGTTTGATTTCCTAAATGTCACAGGCCTCATAGTCCTTGATCTTTTACCCATAAAGATTTTCACTTGTTTAGGATCCACCTAGACCCGTCAAATCTTTTACTTACTAGTCTTATATCGGCCTTAATTTATTAAAACTTCCTTCACTTAACAAGCACCTACTCGATCTTAACTTATCACGACTTTATCCGATTATACTTTTTCACATATTAAATTTCTCATCAATCTTAATCTATCTTAATCAATCTTAATCTATCTAATATATTAGGGATTTTTTATGCAAGAGGTATAGGGGTATAAAAATAGAGGGCAACAATATGGCAGCTCCTCTCAACTTAACGCACTTCTTCCTCTCATATGAAATTTTAGATTATATTCCCGAACCTAAATCTAGTAGGGTTGCAAACAAGCTAAGCCAAGACAAACTTTATGGTGTTCAAGTTTATTTGATAAGGTAGTCATCGAGCCATAAATGTGAACCAAACTATGGAAATGATTTTTTAAGTTTGACTTGATTTTATTTTTCGAGCATGAGCTTAGTTCAGGTTGGGAATACAATCAAAGTATCATATTGAAAAGACATAAAAAAAGATAATGAGTTTTAAAAATAGAAGATATCTTCATTGTTATAAGGTCTTTTGGATATAATAAAAATATTCATAACAGTTTAAGTCAAAGTGGATAATATCATACTATTATGGATATATATAAATTCTTTTGGTTCTAATAAGTGGTATTAGAACCATGGTCCAGATGAAGTCATATGAGTGGAATAATGACCTTGAACGAAGGACTCTAAGTAAAAAGTCCAAGCAAATTAAGGGTGATCAAATACTTGACGGAAATCCTAGGAGAGTGAACCATAGTGGGTGAAAAGTCTAAGCTTTAATCCTATTGTAGAAATTGAGAAAGAGGAAAAATAGCAGCCGTCTTTATTGATCCAAAAAGTTACTTTAGAATAAAGATTACAATATTTATATAGAAATCTAAAATCCTAAATTTAAAAGAGAAAAGACTAAATTGCCCCTAAAGGCTATAAACAAATAATTATAATCTAACATCCCCCCTCAAACTCACGATGCTACAGCTAGAAGCATTGAGAGTTTGTCAGACAAAAAAC
>JBAMIB010000038.1:5447639-5461321 GCA_037177415.1 Kaempferia rotunda | reverse complement strand
CGATCTTTACTTGAGGGCTGAGGCAGCCT
This sequence comes from Kaempferia rotunda, assembly GCA_037177415.1. NCBI lineage: Eukaryota > Viridiplantae > Streptophyta > Magnoliopsida > Zingiberales > Zingiberaceae > Kaempferia > Kaempferia rotunda. Next base: position 5,461,292 of record JBAMIB010000038.1, on the reverse strand, counting down.
CAGCTCGAATTAATCGGACGAGACGACAAGTTAGAGAGATGAGAGATCCGGCTGGGGAATAGACAACCCGCTGAGGCGCTGACCGCTATCAACTACGCAGGCGCAGCTCGTCCAGTCGTCCTCCACCGTAGCAGGTAAAAGAACACCAAGCTCCAGATTCCAGAAACGTTTAGAAGACTTCACGATTAGGGATAAAAAGAATTTCATATTTTAATTTGTTAATTATGTTGACAGATTTTTTTTTTGGGCCCCTACGATCATGGGCCCTGAGACAGGTGCCTCTTAGGCCTGTGCTATGGTCCGGCCCTGCATTCAACTTGATCTGCGAGAAGTTGACAGTGATATCAGTACTATAAATTAAAATTTATGACTAGTTTTTATGTTTTTAAATACTATTATTATCAGCATAGTTTGTTCCCTTTTTACAATGATGCGGTATGTTATATATAATATCGAGTTGTTGGCTTATCATATTGTTTGGGTCGTCACCATGTTAAGGGAACTTAACAGGTCAAAATGGCAGCAAAGTTGATGTTTAAATTCTCTGATTTTGTTTCATATCTGTGCAAATAGGATGAGAATTGGAATCTAAGCAAATGCTCATCTACTAAATGTTTTCTTGCAATATATCATGTACTAAATCTTATCGACGAGATAACAAAAATTTCTCTACGAATCTTTGGAAATGACAAACACAGCTACCCTTTTTCCTTATTTTCCTTCTAGCACTGTTCTGATGATTGAAATGGGGCATTTCCTGAACACCATCACATTAACGTCGCCCATCCTAATTTTTAAAAAAAATGCCTGTACGGTTTATTTGGAAATATTTTGTTTATGGATCGTACTTATTTAAAGATGGACATTTTGGCATTGAACCGTTTTTTATGACCCTCATAAACTTATAACTGAACGTATGAAATCATAACTTATGATGAATTTGGTTCAACTTGCAAAAATTAGGTGTCAACTAATTAGCCCGTTTGTTACATTTGCACAATTTCTTTCATCAAATTACTAAATTGTGAATCAACAAATAGTTTTAATCATGATGGTGGCCTCTGCTCTTGATGTGGTGAAATCAATTGCCACCAATTGATGTGGTGAAATCGCTCTTCTCAAGATCTTGCCTATGGGCTGTAATTGAAAAATAAATAATTGAAATAGCATGATCACTCACTATAAGGACATTGTGGGTTCTATATGAAGATCAAGTTGCTGGTGTATGTGGAGTGCCTAGGAAGTCATCCTCCACTGGCATGTGATTTTCCCTATTTACTTTTAACAGATAGCTCTACAATAATTATCGTTTATCTGATCTGAGCAATATAAATGAAAATAGAAATAACTGTTGTGCTAAACTAATACATATAAGCTCAAGCTGCATAAATTCTGCCCTTCTGACAATTACTGTGTTCCTTATTTTTCTTTGCTTTGCATATTTAATCCTTATTTTTATTGGATAAGTTTCTTACATGTTGCTCATATGGTTTTGATTGTTCTTGCTACATGTTAGGATGAGAATGTAACCATTATTATTGCTAGTCCATTGATGCTTTTCAGTTTCTCATAATGACTCCAACTCTAGAAGTTGAGACTAAGCTTGATGACTTGAAACTTTCTCATCCACCTCTCAATGAAAGAATACTTTCATCAATGACTAGAAGATTTATTGCTGCGCATCCTTGGCATGATCTTGAAATTGGTATTGCACATTTCCCTAGGTAGTTTCGTAGATTAGCTTATTTCATGTCTATCAACTCTTGCTAATTCCCATGTTTACCGGATGCAGGTCCAGGCGCCCCTACAGTTTTCAACTGTGTAAGCATCTATACTTCTCACAAAGAATTCTGGATTGTCATTGGAATGTTAAAACAAAAAAGAGATAGCAACTTCTATTTGTTGGGAATGAAAGATTGCATATGACCTAGCTAACATGTCAAATTCTGTTCTTTTTTTTTTTTTTTTTTTGACCAATTTGTAATTGCTGATTACTATTTCCTTTTTTCTTAGACAATTAATAATACCTGAATACTACTTGACCATATAGAATATGTAATTTTCAAGATTATTATGATGCGGACAGAAGCATGTGTAAAAATTTGAAGATGCAAAAGCTCTTTGTAGGTGGTGGAAATAGGAAAGGGAAGCAAAGTAAAATATGAATTAGACAAGAAAACTGGGCTGATAAAGGTACCCTACGGCCACTTTATTCTCTCCTAATTTCTATAGTCTGCCTAATTTCATAAATGTTCATTGCTATAGGTGGACCGGGTGCTTTATTCTTCGGTGGTGTATCCCCACAATTATGGGTTCATCCCACGCACTCTTTGTGAAGATAGTGATCCTATGGATGTCTTGGTCATCATGCAGGTTTGCTACTAAAAAGATTCCTACAATGCTTTTATATACATCTGCCTTTTTGTATTCAAGGTGCATATTAATAAATGCCATATGAGTGATCCTTAAGATTTAATACTTACAAGCGTGAAATCAGTCCTTGATATAACTCAACTCAGTTTGCAGATTCTAGCCCTTTTGTTCAATTACTTTGCTTTGCACTATCTCCTGGTTTTTATTCTGTGTAGTTATTTTAGTGAAACCATGCAAAGTTGCTTATACTGTTTAAGCAGGAACCAGTACTTCCAGGGTGTTTTCTTCGAGCTAAGGCAATAGGTTTGATGCCCATGATGGATCAGGTCTGGTTTATGCCTAAACAGTTGGATTCTTTTATTTTATAATTTCAAAGAGTTTCTTGTAGCTGGATAGCCTGAATGTTTGTTTAACAATTGATGATTGTGTTTTATGTTGTCTGGAAAAGGGAGAGAAAGATGACAAGATTATTGCTGTCTGTGCTGATGATCCTGAGTATAAACATTACAATGATATCAAGGAGCTTCCACCTCATCGTTTAGCTGAGATTAGACGTTTCTTCGAAGATTGTATCCTCTTATGTATGCCTAATCAATACGAATTGATAGAAAACACACCTAATTAACTAATTAAGGTTGGCTCTCTTTAACAATAGGATATCAGATAAGAAAAACGAAAACAAGGAAGTAGCTGTGAATGACTTCCTAGATGCATCTGCAGCAAGCAAGGCAATACAACGTTCCATGTAAGAATTATCCAGTTTGTCATACTTTGTTTCCTTTGGTTTTTTCTAAACATTTGTCAAAAAATAAGGTATTTTTATTTCAAAATGTAGAGAAAGTAGGATTTGTTTCTTAAATCAAACTGCATACACTATAAGACAACTTATATTAAGTGGATTAGGCGCTGCATATGACTGTAAATTTGATAAAAAAATCACTGCACTGACAAAGTCACTTAGACTGTGAAATAAAACCTTTGAAACAAATTTCAGCTTTGAAATTCGTTGAATTTTGCAAGCCAGTTTTCAGAATGCTGCTTCATTTTTCTTAAACAATTATTTGAGCACGAATGGATTTGATGCATTTTGTCATCTGCAAAGACAGATTATTCTCCTTTACAATTGTCCTTTGTGCTTGCAGGGATCTCTATGCCACATACATTGTGGAAAGCCTGAGGAGGTAAGGCTCATCTTGATGAATACTGATACGGAGTAATTGTTCATTTTGGCCGAACTACACGACATATTATATATGTATAAGCATACATGGTGATCATATTATATATGTATAAGTATACTAGGTGTTAAATGGTTTTCTTAAGAGTAAGCAGACACTTCCTTAAATGGATATTATATTTCTGGTCATACAGTTGTATGAAATATGCTAGATTTCAAGCATATTGAATTGTTCTTCGATTCAGCGTTGGATACATGCACTTTTTAGCACACTTGTAATTACACTTATTAAGATTATTTTGTGGCGATATACCAAAGTGAGTAGCTGATTTTGCATATTATCCAAAATGTGTATCCACGTATCTCTTTTCTATGATAACCCCCCAGGATTCCAAATCATTTTATTTATTTTCTCTAAAAAAAAAATCTATTTTCCTCGTTTGTCTCTATTGATTATTGAAGAGTTTGCTTTGGGGACGGTCGATGGCTGGCTCTCACGTGTTGAGCTTTGTCCAGGAGTATGTGATTGTTGCGCGAGGTAGGGCCACCATCCTCGAGACTTTCATTGTTGGTGGTAAAAGACGATTCGCTCGCCCCCAGTGCCTCCGCCAACTCGTTCCAGAAGGAGGTAAATCACGGGGACTACTAGCCCGAACAGTGACTAGTGCATAGGGGCTCGAGACTTTCATTGTGATCAAGAAGCAAGAAGTTCCTTCGTAGCACCGGAAAGGCTGTGGGTATAGTTGGCATCATCTATCTCATTCTCGTAGTTCCCGTTATCATCGAAATGAAGCAACAGTCTATCCTCCGCGATGCCCCCACCACCTCAACACCCCTCTACACCACTGTCGTGTCATCCAAGTGAGATAAGGAATGAAATGGTTGTTGTTTAATCCAGATAGGTGGTAGTAGTAATTCCTATTTAAGGTAGTCATATTAAATTTGATGAGTTAAAAATACTTCGGTGTTCTTGTCTGATTGAATCTTAGATGTCATGAGAATTGTGGAAGGGTATCCTATTTTAGTTATTATTCGATCATTCCTTCTAATGATGGTAGAAAAAGTGTTTAAGAATCAAGATAGATGAACTTTTATAAATGATCGACCATGGTTGGTGATCTCTTAACAATTTTCAGTATTACTATGCATCCTGTATTAGAAACAGATACTACTTAGTAGTCGGATATGTGTTGTGCTTCTTTTTCATTTAACATCTTTTGGTGATGAAAGATAGGTGTTTAAATTTTCATATACACTATACATAATTAAATCATCATGTCTTTCTAATTGTTGTGTATTGAAAAAAATTATAAGAAGAATATTATCTAGTATTATAGTTTTGATTATTTAAGATTGATTAATTGATGGATACTTCTAGCTATTACAATTCACATCTTGAGCCCCTGGGCTATGGTGCAGCGGTAAGGACACTTAGTTGTCTCTCAAGTACCCACGGTTCGATTTCCAACTATGATGCATTTGTAAGAATTTTTCCTCCAAATGAGACTCGCAACTAAAGGATGTTGGACTTCTAGGCACCGCAAGTGCTTCCCAATTTACTCTGGTGGCCAATAGAAATTTTCGTGGGGCCAGGCCAGCCACCCCAGGGATAGTCAATGAGACTAACTCGGTTAATTTTTTTTTTTTTTTTACAATTTACATTTTCAACTAGCTTGTTTTTCCTATTTTATACCTATGAAATTATCTTGATTTGTAATATTTGTTTGTTTGAACTAAAATCATGTACTGTGGCCGATAATTTTGATAGAATAAATTTAGAATTTAAAAGATTTCTTAGGAATGGAAAACTTTCATTATTTATTTTAATTTTTTGGAAAAGGTAAATATTTATAAAGATATCTCAAAAAGTACAATAAATACAGTATAATTAAAATCATATAACTAGGCGCAAACATTCTAAGTGTATACTTCATTAGAGATCCACAAACCAATAGATATGTATCTGGATTTTGCAGAACATCTGATCAACATCCAACACAAAGTCCTTAAATCAACATCGATTATGGGTTTCCCACAAAACATAAATTATACACGAAATAACTAAGTGTTGTGCCTTCGTGATGTGGCTGCGCCCTTTATAGTGTTGCCTTGATATCTAGAATAGCTCCTCACAAGTACGGATCTCATATCTGATGTCAACCCATTGCTTCACTTTGCCCCATAAGGCTCAAGTGATGGGGCATTCAAAGAAGACGCGCGTGTACGTTTGACTCATCATGTTGTCAGCATAAAACACAACTTTTGTATAAGTCATATGGTAATCTGTTCGTCATCCTTAACTTCCTGTGAGTAAGAAACCAAGCAATAAATCAGTGCTTGGGCATGATCTGATTGTTCCCTTGGGATGGTCTAGTGGCTAGCGTATGAGGTGCTACCAATTTGAGGTCCGAGGTTCGAATCTCTCTTATTATCTTGCCACATGCTATTCGGGGATGCTTGGAAGACCACACAAACATTCGGCCCGTTGAAGGATTGATCTTTCTAATTCCAATTGACCCGCATATGATAATGTGTGCTTCAGCTAAGAGCATCCACATCAGTTTCCCTATTATATATCTAAAATTTAGGGTAAACTATCAACTTTATTAAATTTAGATAATCACTTTTTACTACACACTATATCAACTATCCTAAATTTTCCATTATCTTCATTTTTTTAAAATTATTGTCTTCTCTCTTATTTTTTTTTTATTATTATATTTGTGGAATGTGTAGAAGGAGAGAGAATGCGTGTAAGGAGAGATGGAAAGAAATATTATTTTATTTTTAGGGTAAAAATTTCATTCCCTAAATATAGAGAATCACTATTCACAAACTCTAAATTTAGGGAATAGATACAGTAACTGATGCAAAGGTTTTTTAGTTACCCTATCTAAAATTTAGAGTAAAATCTTTAAATAGGATAGCTAATGTGGATGCTCTAACCGTGAGTGCGATGATGGCGCAAATGAGCCCGATCTTAGCCGCATCGCCTACGAGAGCCCCGCCGCTGAGCTGAATCTGCTCGATCGAACTCGGGTTCAACCCCTTCTTAACTCCCTGAATGATTTTGACACCGTGCCTGTCAGCTCTCGTCAAGTACACCATGAGCGTCGATAGAATGACGGAGAGCAGGGGAGCGATGGCTGCCAGCCAAAAGTATCTCTTTCTCTTCGTACCCTACAAATTAACAAGGAATTAATGGAAGACAAATTAAGCTAAAGAATTAATTTGGAACTCTTAATTAATTAATCAATCAATTAAGAGGCCGGTGATCAGTCAGTCGTCAGTACTACTCACTATGAATCTCACTGTGAGGATGAATATGAGGAATGAGCTCCCGATCAGGAAATTAGGAGGGAGCCACTGTCAATCACTCACCATGCACGTACGTACGATATATTAATTTATATATTAATTAATCGAGTTTAATTAAATAAAATTAATATAATTTTCTCACCGTTACTTACAGAGTGATGGTGGAGTGCGAGCCAAACAGCTCTGATCACGGAGACCACATCGGTGCTGTTGGTGAAGTGTTTGAGGCCGAGGAGGCCTTTCAGCTGCTGCATTCCTATCACAATGGCTGCCGCCCCCATGAACCCCACGATCGTGGCATGCGAAAGGAAGTCCGCCATGAAACCTAGTCTGAAATTAATTAATTAAATCAAATTCGAACAAATTGTTTGTTTGTTTTTTTTTAAATTTTTTACCTGAAGAATCCGAAGGAAGTCTGGAAGACTCCGGCGAAGAAAGTGGAGGTGAGGACGAGGTTCCTGTAGGCAGCAGGGTCAGCAGCAGGGTCGACTGTTTTCTGAGCCATGGACGAGAGGAGCAGAGAAATGACAGCGACGGGGCCGATCGCTATGTCTCTGGAAGTCCCCATCACAGCGTAGATCAATGGCGGCACCAGGCTCGTGTCTGTCGATCATCGATCATCGATCATGATCAGTACAATAATAATCAATAGATAATTAACAGTTTAATTAATTAATTAGGAGGCGATCGATTAGCAATTAAACAACTCACAGAGGCCGTATTCAGGGTCGAGCTTAGCGAGATTAGCGTATCCGATACTCTGTAACAGTGCGTACGTAGGAAAACAATTAATGAAGTAAAAATAATTAATTACGATCGATCGATGGACTAAGTTTTTGTTCGAATGATATTGAATTACTTGTGGAATTCCGAGGCTGGCGAGAGTTAGTCCGGCCATGAGGTCGCTCTTAAAGGAGGTGAGGGTGTAGGTCCTGCCCCAGTCGAGGACAGGGAAGAGGGCGTGGAGGACGGAGAGGATCCATTTGGAGAAGGAATTAGCAGTCAGCGTAGTTGTAGTAGTAGTGTTTCCGGCGGCCGGTTGGGGAAGAAAGGTGCTCCTCAATGACCCTGACAGCTCCTTCCAGAGAGACGGTGGCCGCGGAGCGTTCAGCAGAAGAGCAAATGTCGGCTCTCGGAAGCCATGGCGGCCGGCCTCGGGAGCGACGGCAGGGTCGACGTCGTCGGACCTCATGAAGTGTTTGGGTGAACTCCTTATAAAATTAATTAACAGGCTTAATTAATTTGCTTCTTCAGGGGACATGATCAGGGAAGAAAGTTGCAGATATCCATGGAGGAGAAGCTAAGCGAATCGAACAATGGGGAAGGAGGTGCCGCTTGGTGGAGGACGAATGTCGTCGATCAGTTGGATATATATACAGGGGATATATTCTCGCACGTATATAGTAGAGGTAAGTAATTAAAGCAGAGATTTAATTTTCTTCTCGGTGAGATTTATAATTAAGGGGTATTGTACTTCTGAGTTTTCACCATATTTACTTTCATATTTATCCTGATAACCGATGAAAAATTTTTATAAGGCCAGGTCGATGTTAACCAGGCTGATTAATCATTCGGTAAGAGGTGAGAAAAAGGATGAGTTAAAGGGAAATTAAGTAACTCTTAACTTTATTTAGGAATTGAATATGTGAGAAAATGAGGTGAGAAGAGGAAAGAGAACTTCTATATATGATCTCTTACCTTTCAAATAACATGTTTTCTTACACTTGATTTGGATGGTAAGGAGGTTATCTTCCCTCCCTTTTCTATTAATAAATCCCCCCCTAAACAAATTGTTCTAGGGAAAAAAACTCTTTGCCAATGTATTAATAAGGGAAGAAACAACTACGGCCGATATGCATAACAAATCGAAGGCAAGATAAAAAAATTACTGCTCTTAATCTATTTTGCTAAATTAATATTTGGGGGTATGAATATAGTAAGAAGAATTTGACGAATATATATGATATGATTTTATGTCATTTTTAGTTTCGGTCAAAGTTGGCTATGACATGAAACCAGGTCATCTGTTTATCTAGTTCTTTTGATTATATCAATCTCCTCAAATATCAATGTGACACAATATATTTAGAGTAATATATATTTTTTTAATATGAAAAGATCTTTTAAAAAAAATGTTTATTAAAAAAAAATGTGCATGATCGATTGCTACATTGTAGCAGTCGACTGGTGTAAATGAGATGGGTAAATTGAATATAAGATACGTGATTTGTTCATTTTAAAAATTAAGTATGTGATTTAGATATTTAGACATTTTAAAAAAAATATATATGTGATTTGTTCATTTTAAAAAATGTGTTAGGTTAATTGAAGAGTACGAGAATGAGAATAAAATTGATAGAAGTAGAAAAATAAGAATGGAGGAGTTTTCATTCTCTCCCATTTTGCTAAGTAATGACTCATTCCCATATTTTAGGGATTGAATCAGTGGAACCCACCACTAATTTCTCAAACTAAGGGCATCTCCAATGGTTGGAGCTCTACCAAAGCTTTTTTTATAATTCCAATATGTCACATCATGCCACATCAACATTCTAAAAACCTATTGAAACATCTCCAATAGTTAAATTCTTAAATGATTTTTTATGATTTAATTAATTATATGTAATTGCATGGTTGCATGCATATTACATCAATTTCAAGACAAAAAAGTAGGTTTGAAAACTCAAACCTGCTCTTGAACTACAAACTTCAAACCTCTTCTCCACAATGGTTAAAAATTTTTCTTAAAGGTTTTTTGATTTGACAAACCTCTCACAAACCTCCCATTGGAGATACCCTAAGTGTGGAGGTGAGGTTTGAACTTTTTAGTTCAAGAGCAAGTTTGAGTTTTCAAACATGCTTTTTTCTCTTGGAAGGAGAGTCAATTATCATTTCTAATTATTGATGAAATAATATTATACGAGTAATTAATATTATATGTTTTTTTTCTCTTGATGTGACATATTGGAAACTAAAAAAAAAACTGATTAAGAGGTTTAACCATTGGAAATGTCATAGTAGGTTTTGTTACATTAAATGGGGTATTGAGGTGTCATATTAGAATTACAAGAAATCTTATTTAAAGGTTTATCTATTGGAGATGCCCTAAGCATTGACGATGGAGGGTGCAAAGGTTAATTAAGGTCATAGCTTTAAAACATATTGTGGGTAGAATAGATTCATGTGAGATCAAAAGTGGAATTGTGAGATAATGTGGTTCGTGCATTATATAAATCGCTAACACTATATTTCACCAATATGTTACGAGTATTTGAATAATTGGAAATATTAACAGTAGCATGCATACATATATTATTGCACGTTTTGTATTTTAACTCGTGTGATCTTCCATGCATTTATCAACTTGTGGTTGTTTTTCCAGGCATGCTTGATACATGGGCATGCAAAGAACGAACAGACAATATGTGTTTTAGGACAAGTCTCGCTGAATTCTTTTGGTTCTTGTTCAGGCAATGGTAACTACTCCAAGAACCACAATTGAAGCTTCAATGATGCATGTATCGTCGAGAAGAAATCCTCTAGATGGATCTTGTACATCTTTCCAACTTAAGAACTTATTCCATCCCCAACTGGAACTCCCTAATGAGAACAAATCTTTCCCTATAAAATATATAAGAACACACAATCAGATGATTGTTTGATCAAGTTGTAGCGTAGACAGGGAAAATAAAATTGTAAAAACCTGAAAGCTTAAAGTGCTTCGAACTGTGTTGATCCAACAAGCAAAAACTGGAGTCCACATAGACACTTGTCCTTGAAGCAAGACTAGCATCATTGTCCATCATTAGGAAAACACCAAGAGAATCTTTGTATGTTGCCAAGTTCGGATAGAGCACGATACGCCTAGATGCATTATAATTATATCTTAAATTTTATATGGTCTAAGATTAAATAAACAATGATCAAAATAAGAAAAATTAATGGAGTACCAATCGTAGCCGCCTGCAGCAATAACTTCTGATTTTAGTATATGGTTAGATTTGGAAACATGCTTGATTACCCAAGTATATATTTGAGGAGTTAATTTTTTGTTTAGGGACAATGATTCACTAATTCCTTCTTTGTCTAATTTACATGCAAAAGCTTCCAAAACTTCAGCTCCAAAGATGGAACAATCGTGGACAAGAAGACCAGATTTTGAACTATTGAACTTGTTCAATGCAACCTTACAACAAAATCCATCATCAGATTTGCCAAGTAAATAGTTTTCACCTACATAAAAAAAATGAATTTGGCAAGATAATTAACTCCACCAACAAACCCAGGAAAAAGCAATTTCCTGTATTTTTATTAGTTGTTCTGCAACTTTAAATGTAAATATTGTCACCTTCCTTTTGTATATGCTTCTCATGTAGTTGATCATATATGAAGAGCTTGTAGATTACTTTGATCACTGAATTTTTTGAAGCATCATCAACGTGTGAGAGATAAAGACCTACATATTTGTCACCATCTTCTTCTAAAACTGATTTCAGTCGCAACTTCCTGCAATTAATAGTTCTCTCAGCTATCTTCCAATAAAAATTTTCTTATGCCAAATCTTCCGAAAATCTAATAAATCTAAAAAATAAACGGAGAAATTTCAATTGCATTGAACAATGTGTGGAGCAGCGTTTGTCTGGTAAAACACTACTCGAAAATATTTACTACAAAAACTTGATTTTTCACTTGTTGTAGAAAAACATATTATTTGTTTTTGAACAACACTATATATGTCAACACACAAATACGAAAAACAGAAAAAAAATAAAAAAAAATCATCATTACCAGGTAAAACCACATGCAGTGAAAGTCCCGGAGTAATAAGTCTCATCGCCTCGATTTGCAATTGCTGAGAAACCATCAATCATCCACCTAAATGGATTTGTTCTATTGTCTGCCTTTTTCTCTCCACTTTCCTTCGAGTTGATAACGTATTTGGGGAGAGAAATAACTTCCGGTTCTTGTAATTCTTTCGTGTTTTTTTTTTTAATTCGATACAAAAGCCTTTCTTATATATTCATCGAAATTCCACCGTACTTTAATTATACCATTAGCTTCATGTTGGAACTCAAAAGTCTTCCCTAAGCCCAAGATTATGTTTTTTTTCAAGAAACAAAAGTTTTTGGTTAAATAATTTAAACTGAATTAAGTCATTTAATGGTTAATTAAATTATCTTGGGAATTGCTAAATTAAATTATCTAGAAAATTTCCCCTTTTTTCCATTTTCCCCCTTTTTTCATTTTTTTTTTTTCAATTTTTCCGTTTTTTATATTTTTTTATTTCTTTCCATTTTTCCCCTTTTTTTTTTCCTTTTTTTCAAATTTCCCCAATTTTTTGATTTTCCAATTTCCCACATTATTTTGTTTTTTCCAATTTTTCCCAATTTTTAATTTTTAATTTTTCAGTTTTTTAATTTTTTAATTTTTTATTTCTTTCTTTTTTTATTTTTTTCCATTTTCCCTCATTATTTTGTTTTTTCCAATTTTTCCCCCATTTTTTCCTAATTTTTCGGTTTTTTTTCATTCAAATTTTTTTTTTTTCAGTTTTTCTAATTTTTTTTCCCAATTTTTTCAACCTTACATTGACATTTGTTCCGACTAAAAAAAAAGTCAAACTTACATCTACTTTTATCTAGATGAATTTCGATAGCATCCAGACGCTTGTGTGATGTTAGACATATGGAACAAGGTTCACTCGAACTCATTTTGCCTTATTCCCTCGAGCAAACTTCTTTTCAGTTTCTCATCCCTCGAAACGTTACGCACTTGTTTTTCGTTCGCAGGTGTACTCTTCCGCAGCTCCTCGTCCTTCGGATGCATCGACCCCCTTCGACTTTCTTCCACGCTATCATTCTCGTTCGTTGTGTATTTCACTCAACTTCATGTGTTCTTAATCTTCTGTATACTTAGACACAAAGTTAACAAACTATAAGACTTAACATAACTTAATTGATCATATCAAAAATAAAACAGTACCATATATAAAGCAGGACTTAATAAAAATAAAGCAGGACTTAATAACAATAAAGATCCATATATTTCTAACCATCTTCTTCTAAAGCAGTACCAACTATAACTTTAAGAATAAAATTTGAGAAATTTGAGACTATTTTATTGTAAAAAATAAAATTTGAGATTTATACTCTAAGAACAAGTTTAAATTTTTAAATCTAATTTTTTTTTGAAATTGATATAATATGTATGTAAATATGCAATTAGAAATTATGAACAATTTAAGATGTTTAAATATATTTTAGAATATTGATGTGATATATTAACATCGTAAATAAAACTTTTATAGAATTTTATATTCATCTAAATTTAATTTTCTGTTGGAACTCCAAAAGTCTACTCAAAGCTCAAGATTATGTTATGGGAAGAAACAAAAGTTTTGGATTCGATTAATTTAAATTTAATTCAAATAAGTCATTTAATTGCAAAATTAAATTATCTTGGGAATTGCTAAATTAAATTGTCTAGAAAAATTGCTTTATCATCTACGCCATTAATGAGCTTCAGCTTGTTTGGTCTTTTACTAGCCATGTGCTTGTAACAGGTTGGGTCAGGTCAGGTCCAACACGTCGCAAAAATGGCAACTAAGCCCGTCTAGATTGGCCCATTTTGACTCATATACTACCATTCTATATAATATATGCTTCTTTGGCCGCCAGAGCTTTAGTTGTTAGTTCATGCCGAGCGGATTCCGCGGTAGTAGCGGCCTGGGCTTCCTTAATATCCATTTTCAATTGCCCAATCTGTTTCTTCAGCTCTTTGATTTTCTG
>JBAMIB010000038.1:5429233-5442107 GCA_037177415.1 Kaempferia rotunda | reverse complement strand
TAACGTTATTCTTCGAATTTTTGTGGATAGTGCGCAAGTTCCCCTCCTGTTGACCCTCATTGACTCCACATGGAAGATATATCATGCCTGGTGTCCACCTCCCCACTTGCAGACAAGAATATTGTGGAATCTAAGATCATCACATTCCCCCGAAAGGTAGCTTGGAAGAAGCTTCTTCCTACTAGTGAAGAAAAAACAGTGTTAATATTATTTCACAGGACAGTGAAGAAAAATCTCTTTTCTGATGGTATTTTTTAAGTATAAAATATTTGTTACATTATTAAACTGAGAAAGACCTTGAGTCTTAGAAATCTACAGTGTACATCCAAGGAAGGTATAATTCAAAACGAGCTAAAAATGATCTTCCACCTATAGTTATTAAAGGATAGATTTACACCTTTAATTTGCCAATTACTAGTAGAGAATTCAGTGAATTTAATACTTGCTCATTGAGCATTTAAGATCTCAAAGGGGCATGGCCACATGTGAGGCAGCTGACTATGCTCTTTAACTATAGCTTTTGATTTCACGTAGGTAATGGAGCTAGTGAAATGATATTGCTCATTGAAGTAATTAACATTAGACAATATATGGCCACGCTAATAATTTAGATTGCATGCACTAGGCAAACACCAAGCTTGATTTCGTCTAGCTCCCATGTCAATTCTCTCCAAATAAACTCAAAAACAAAAAAAAAGTTCCATAGCAATAACATGGAACATGCATGCACATCTAAGAACTATTAATCCATCAAGATTGGTTCTTGATGATCAGTAATTAGTACACTCTTTCAGTGGACCGGTGACATCGTCGTGGCAGTGGTGGCGACGGCGGTGGTGATGGTGGTCGCAGACGATGTCCGCGGTGTCATTGCTTGCTTAATCACCACAACCGGGATCGGGCTCTTCTTCCTCCTCTCTTCTTCCATCATCAACTCGATCCCGAAGCGGTCGAGCTTGTCGGCGTTGCTCTGCTCGGAGACCCTTTTTCCTCTGAAGAGAAATGATTCCACATTTCTCTGGCAGAGGATGTCTTCGGCCGTTCGCATGAAGTTCGTCGGCGTGCAATTTCCGGGCACTAAATTATTATTGGCCTAGAAGAAAAATTCGATTGGAAGAAGAATGGATTAGTTAAGTTAGGAGATGATTAACTACGAGGGCATAATTAGAGGAATTTTAAATTACTAAATTGGAAGTCCGAAATGTACCTGGATTCGAATGTAATTATTTGCCTTGCCGTACTGTCCGAATGCCATGGCCACAGCTTGATCCACCTGATTAATTGATTAAGAAAATTATTTTTCATGATAAGATAATAATAATAATAATAATATATCGACGTATTTTAATTATCCCAGATATTTTATTTTGAATTAAATTTGTTATTTATTTGTTATTCGAAGGTATTCCTTCCATCATAGTTCGGTTCCCTGGATTATA
This sequence comes from Kaempferia rotunda, assembly GCA_037177415.1. Classification (NCBI taxonomy): domain Eukaryota; kingdom Viridiplantae; phylum Streptophyta; class Magnoliopsida; order Zingiberales; family Zingiberaceae; genus Kaempferia; species Kaempferia rotunda. The sequence goes on along the minus strand of JBAMIB010000038.1, from coordinate 5,440,668 downwards.
GGTCAATCCTGCCCGTCCAATTATAAACCATTAGAGGATTTAACGGCTACGATTTGATCTTGTTAGGTTTTTGAAAAAGTTGGAAAATAACAGTAAAAAAGAGGGGAAGTCCGTACCATGTCGGCGACGCCCTCGGCGGCGATCCTGAGGAGTTCCGCCGTTCCGATTGGGGAGGGTTCAGTAGGGGCGGTGCCGAGAGAAACTACGAGGAGGTCCGCCGCTCCTTCGGCGAAAGGGAATTCCTGCTTGTTGTGCAGAACGTGCGTGATGGCGGCTGCGGTAGGATTGGCCATTGCCACTCCGCAGCCCGCCGCTTCCACTCGCGTCCGTCCGTCCATTGACCGCATATCGACTGGCGCAGAGTCAGCGCAGGTGGCGGCGCACACCTCCCACATCCGGAAGTCGAACCCGTCCGCCTCCACGGCGTCGGTCCGCGAGAAGAGGAATGGCGCCCCCGTCGCTAGGTCGTAGCACGGGATCAGTATCGGCTTGATGGCGTCCCTCAGGGTCGCGTCCCCGAACACACGGCGGAAGAACGCTCCCGGCCGGCGGAAGACCCCGCGGAAGAGGCCTCCGCGGGAGGAGGCGAAGCCGCGGCCGTGACGGCGGCGTCTCTCGGACACGAGGAGGCGGAGCGCGTCGGCGGCCGAGAAGAGAGGGAGTCCGTCGTGGCCCCTCGTGAAGAGCATCGCGGCCAGGACGCCTCCGGCGCCCGATCCGGCAGCGACGTCGAAGAGGTCGGCAACTCGGGCGGATGGCTCGCCTGTATGAAGGCGGAGGGAAGATTCGAGCCGATCGAGGGCGGCGGCTGCCAGGAGGACGTCGGAGGGGCGGTCGCCGCCGTCGATGGACAGGACGCGAATCCTTCCACCAGAGCCACCGGACTTCTCCAGTGATGCGGCAGTGGAGGAGTCGAAGAGGAACTTGCTCTCGAGGAAGGAAAAGATCTCGTAGCTCAGCTTGTCGGCGTCGATGTATGCCATTAGAGTCACTGCCGAGTAGTTCTCTGTACGCTACCGCAACCAGCTCGAATTAGGGATGGCAAAGACCCGCGTTCGTTTGCCGCTTAAATAGAGAGGGGCGCGCACGTTAGTGGCGCCACCATCCTCCGGCGGATAGCCACGCCTGGCGGATCTGGCGCCGTGCGAGCCGTACGATGCAAATCGAACAGTCGTTATGCGCCGCGGAAGGTGGCGCGAAGGCGGGAGGTCGATCTGTGGCGGGCGACACGGCGAGCAGTCGGCATGGTCCCGTGCACGTGCGGATGGTTCGGCCACCGACGGACTCGGTCAGGCGAGCCGATTGGAGATCGGACGGTAAGGATGTGTCGATGGGAGGGACGTGTCGGGAGACGAAGAGACATGATCTGATTGCCAACCAGGATAGGCAACGTGTCCTTACCACGAAGTGCCGCGTGCACCTATGACAATAATGCTGATTTACTGGCGATAATCCTAATACTCATTCACTGTTTATCATATCAGCAAAATATCAACGTCAAGTCAAAAGAAAGAATCTATCTATGGATTTCTTTTTGAAAATCTAAGCTCTATCAAAATTGGACACGAGTATTTTCCAATAAAACTCACTGATGCTGTAAGGCGGCCGGCTGGACACTGGGAAACACTCGGCGCAGTCGGACAAGGAGATGCGGATGTGGAGCACGGATTCACTCGGCTGTGAAGATAGGATTTATCTTAACACTCGGCAACAATTCGGCTTTGCAGGCCACGAAGATGAGAGCACACGGCCATACTCGGACACTGCGCACACTGAACAAGCAAACAACATTAGCAACCAAATAGGAGTCGTCGCTCCGTGTTTAGTCCTCCAACGCTCAAGTTATTCTGATTACGTAAGGGGAAGAGTGTGAGTAGAAAAAGAGGCAGAGTTTTGGCGTAGTTGTCCGCGTTAAAAAGTGTACCTGAGGCCCTCTTCCCAAGACCTATTTATCGGGGGAGAATATCCCTGACAGCTGGGGACACGTGTCGATTTCTTTCCATGCTGGGCTGGGTATATATGTGCTGCATATTATTGCGCCTACCATGTGTCCTCCCCGGATTGGTGTGTGAGCTGTCCATGAATATTCTCTGACATTCCTTATACTAGGCGACAGAGGACTTTTGTCTTCTTTAGCCGATCGGATGATACCGTCATGGTTGCTCAGCCATGCAATCCGATCGATCATTGACCTTGGCGGTTGAGCATCTGCCGACCAATCTTTCTGCTCGGAGCGGTCTTCCTGTGTTATGCCGATCAGACTGCAGATTCCTCATAGGCTATTTTTGCATGTCTATCGAGTAGTGGCAATCGGGAGATTCTGAATCGCCGACCGACCTTCTGCTTACCTTAGTGAGTGATTCTCTTATATCCGCTGAATGGTGGGCATCGTCTAAGTATGGTATGCCGGTTAGGCCTCTTATCCGGCCTGGTGGAGCATCCGACCAGTCATTCGACTCGGTCTAATCCAAGGGTGGCTTACTTGGCCCCTTTGTTGACTTGGTGACCTGACACATATCTTGACTTTTGGATATGACATGACCTTCCATTTGACCGGCTCTTGACCCTGGATCAATTGTCATTAATTATAAGCTCTATATTCAAGAGAAAAAATTTTCAAATATGATTTTAAACTATAAACCTCAAAACTCATTACTATAATGGTTAAAGGGTTTTTTAATAATTTTTTTTATTTTTATAAACCTCTCACAAATCTTACATTAGATACATATGAAAAGTAATATTTCACATTCATTCACTCGAAAAATTCTTGAGGCTCCCTCGAGGTTTAAATGGTAGGGTGGATCTTATCCTAATTGATTTTTATAAATCTTAGATAACGATATGCTGCTATTTTCTAATGAATGAAAGTACGTGTTTTGCTTAGAACACACGCATACACATATTGAGACATTTCAAGTTAAATATTTTAGATTTCTTATTATCTTAAAATTTATTTTGTTTTCTAAATCTATATTTACATCATTTTTTATATTTTATACTATGAAGATTATATATTAATCTCCAGGCATCGATGATCCACAACCCGTCAACCCGACCCGGAACCCGTTTAATTTGGATTCGTTTTCCCGTCACGACCGTGCCAAAACAAATCCCAACCTCCAAACATTCCTTTCTTTCATCCCTGCACCGGCGAGGCGCCCTCCGATCTCTCCTTCGTCTTCGTCTTCGTCTTCGTCTTCGTCTTCGTCTTCGTTTCTGAAAGGTTGTGCGGATCCACCAACAATCGCTCCCTTTCCACCTTGATTCGGAGTTGTCGGTGCTCCCACCTCCTCCTGCACGAACGCAGCCTGCGGGAACTTATCACTGCGAATTGAACACGGTTGAAAGAGGTTTGTGTTTTCTCCATTCGATTTCTGATTTCATATGCTTATTCACGGTCTGTAGGTATGAGTTCATGGTGTTATTTCGGCTGAATTATTAGTATTACCCATTTTTAGCATCGTTTGCTGCAAGTTTCGTGCCATAGCCGCCTTTGGAGTTTTCTCGTTTACCGGAGAAGGAAATTCTTGAGGAAGCCTGTTTCTTTTGTTTCCTTTCTTTTCCCTATTTCTATTCCTTCGTAGCGAACGATTTTATGTCAGAAAAGGGCATTCCTTAACGTAATTTAATTTTATTTAACTAAGGAGTATTTCTCGTCAATCTGACTGCGTATAATGAAGCTCGTTTGCAATCAATAATAGTATGTCCAATCCTGTTGACTTTTTTTTTCCATTGGTTAGGGGAATGGAAAATCTGATTGTCAATAAATTTGGGATTTTTCAGATACCACTAAAAGTGGATACAGGATAGATCTAAATCCCACCCACTCCCTTTTCTAGATTATTTACTTGTTCATATTTAATTAACTTACACTTAATAAGTATTGAAAGGATAGATTAGACAAATCCCTTGAGGATTAAATTCCATTTCCAATGTATCAAAACACAATATTTGACATTTTAATCCACAATAAGTCCTAGCTTCATGTCATTGGAATTATTTTTTTCTAGGAATGGTTCCAAACTGTTGGATATTGCTGAATATACTGTATCTTATAAAATATTTCAAGCGAATGGATATTCTTAATAGTTTTAGACAAATAATAATAGTTTTAGCCAAATAAGAATGGATATTCAAAATAGAAGCATAGCTTGGCAAGGGCCCAAACATGATACATTTATTTGTCTATAAATTACTTTCTGAACCTTATGTTTTTTTTTTTTTTGACAAAGCTCAAAAACTGAGTTAGAAAAAGCTTCCTTTTTTTTTTTTTGGAATGATCAGTTCTAGTTAGCTTTGTTATCTATTTGAATGTTTTGCTTGATTGCTGTGGTAAATTATTTGGAGTTTTCCGTATGTGAAGAACAAGTAATACCTATATTTTTACATTGATTGACAGGATTTTAGGTTTGAAGATAAGTTAACAAAAGTTGCATTGGCTGACAATTAATTGTATCCAAGTGTTATTGATGTTGGATTTGTTTAGTTGGTTTGGTGCTGCATCATTTTGATTGAATCTATCATAGTCATGCATATTTTATTATTTTTCCATTTGGTGTGGAGCGATCAAAGTTTGAGGGTGACATAAGGAGTAACAGAACTCAAACAATACAAGTCAGGATCAAACGGCCTTTCTTCTGCCTTGCTCAAGAGCATATTGAAGTAGAAGAGAAAGGTTACGTCAGTTTTCATATGCACATTACAAGAGATGACAGTATTTATGACAAGGGGTTCTAGGATAGGATGGTATCCATGAGTTTTCATTCCGTAGAGTTGACATCATTGCAATCCATTCAAAATGATCTTCCGATAGATATATAAGGAATTGAAACTACTGGTAAATTTATTAATAACGATTGATCAATTAATTAAATGAATATCTAACTTTATGGATGATTGAGGTGGCATAAATATCCACATGACCACATTATCCCAAACTTGAAATTGGACAATTTTAAAATTCTCCACTTTTCACGATTTCACTGATACTGAACGAACTAATTCTTGAATTTTCTTGAAGGTGTATACAGAAGTCAGAAATTTCATTAGGTGTTCCTATTGAATAGTGGATTATGGCTTCTGGATTGATAAATGCCAATCCTGTAGTGTATGAAAGAAAAGAGCGTCAAGTTCGAAGCTCACCTACCATCATCAATGAGAATGCAGAAGAGCTTATTGATCAACAGGAAATTTTTGATATCCTTGAATCTTGAAAGTGTTCCTCTTTTTTATTTATTTTGCATTTGAAAGCAACCTTATTCATGTCTTCCATTCAGTTATTTGGTCATTTGCATATATTAGCAATGTGATAGAAATATATTCTAGATGCATCTTATGATAACCTGATTCCAATAGCATGTCACAATTTGAAAATTGTGTTTATACAATCATTCGTTGAAGAAGATTTGAGGAATTCTAAGATATTTTTATTAAAAAGATAATTTCATAAGTTTTCTTTTTGTGCAATTTTACTCAGTTTCTAGAAAATTGGAATTATAATTGAACCAGAATATTTCTGCAGACTATTTGATTTTCCAGTCTCTTACACTAGAACTGATTCCTCACTATTTACCAAAGAAAATATGTTCACTTTTTATATCAATGATAATTTTAGCAATGAGTTAGTCGTGGAATGAGTTAACGGAAACAATTAAATTTTTTTTAGCTCTTAGCTGTTCTAGTGATTCAATCAGTAGGATAAGATTGGTGTAGCAAACCCCAGTAAATAGGATCTTCTCTCTTTCCCCTTCTTGTATTTTTCTCTCACATTCATGTTATTACCTATATCAGTCCTTGTCATTTATGTGGTCATTCATTCCTTATCTTGTATTTTCTCTCACATTCATGTTCCTTAATGGACTTAAATTATATTAGAGATATACAGGATCCGGAACACCCATACACACTGGAAGAGTTGAATGTTGTTAATGAAGATTCAATTGAAGTGAATGCTAAGCAAAATACTGTTAGGTAAATGCTAGTATAGTTAAATCTAAGTTTTACTTTGCTAGGCTTAAATTCAATTATCCAACATGCTAATTCATGGAAAATTGTGGACTCTTCAGGGTTACTTTTACTCCAACTGTTGAGCATTGCAGTTTAGCCACTACCATCGGACTTTGTCTTCGTGTCAAACTGATGCGCAGTCTCCCTTCTCATTACAAGGTTCCTTGTTCTCGTACTAAATATATCTTTGTATAATTTGTTTGCTCCTTCACTTTTTGTTTTTTTGGGTAACAATATAGACATTGTGCCAGTTTTGACTCGACATCTGTAATAGCTGCTCCACTTGAAATGATGTAGGTGGACATAAGGGTGGCGCCTGGGACGCACTCAACTGAAGCTTCTGGTATTGAAACTATTTTATCTTCTATTCAAATAATATGCAGGAAAGTGTGCTTTTAATTGCTGACAATTGTACAAATTCTGTTTCTTTTTCTTCAGTAAACAAGCAGTTAAATGACAAAGAACGCGTTGCAGCAGCTTTGGAGAACCCTAATTTGATGTATATGATAAATCAATGCTTAGAATCAGCCTACTGTGACTAATGTCGTCGCTTGTCCCAGGATCATTCAGTTCGTTGTCACTTCTTACACACCAAACAATTATTCTACAGCTCCATTGAATTCTGCTTCAGATTTCACATACCAAAACAAATGAGCATCCATGAATATGTATCCCATTGCTTTGCTCCTTTGTTGTGTGTAAAGTTAAATAATTTAACTTGTATTGCCAATAAACAAAACACTGTTCAATCATTTGAATAGAGTACAATGCAATGTATGTTTGCTGCGTTTACTTGTAGGTTTGCTGCGTTTGTATTGATTTTTCAGTTGGCCTTGGGACCATGCACCTCGGGGAGCAGCAAGATGGTGAATGATCCCAGACCAGACGAAGACAATCGTGACCAGCGAGAGGGTGAAGTAGGTGCAGACCCTGAGTAGGCCAGGCGTGATCACAGAAGCATCTGCTGGAGTGCGTGAGGTTTCGCCCTCCGTCGGAGCCAAAGAACCACCCCATGTACCGCCCTCATTCCGTCTTCTCATACCGGCAGGAGCCAAAGATCCACCCCACGTACCACCCTCATTCTATCTTCTCCTCGTACCGGCAGGAGACGCAGTCCAGTTCCCGTGGACCATAATCACTAGCCAAGGACCAGTACACAATACCAGTTAGTTAGATCGGAAGTAAGATCATGATCCCCTCTTAATATGATCCAACAGGCATTATGCATGATCCCCTCTTAATATGATCCAACAGGCATTATGCAACGGATATTGTGCACTGGACCAGGGATGATCCAGTAATTATGATTCAGAGGATCTGAACTATAGGACCAGGGATAATCCAATTATTATGATCTAGAGGATCTGAACTACAGGAGACGACGATAAGCCTCATTCTGTTTGGGCATCAAGCATTATCAGATCTTCGATAAGAGGCCCTAGTTTGCAGCCGTTCTTTGCCGACGGGTGGTTAGCGAGCGGCCTATTGAGCTCCTGCTCCACAGCCCACGATTTGCTTAAGGGTTTCGAGTCCCCAAACATTCTCTCAAGGTAAGGTTTAATATTTGAAGGTTGCTGAAAACTACTCTAGTTACAAAGTTAACGTCACTTCTTGCTCTTGCCATTAAATCTGCCATAAGTGACAGTCTAATTAATTACAACACAAACATGAATTCAGCTAATCCTTCTCACTAAAGAACAAGCTAACCATAAACATAGAATTCAAAACAGATAGGAAAAGTAGGCAGTAAACGAGAACGTTTCAGTAGATGACTCCAGCAGAATTGAAGCAACGGCAAACACAAGCTTCTTCATAATACACATTCAGATAGTAGTTAACTGTACTTCTCTTGTTGCTCTCACAAAATTGTTCTGTCAGAAAGTTTATAAATCTTCTTCATAATTTGTTTCTCCTAGATTGTTCACTGAGATACCTGCACAGCAACATAGGATCATTTTGGGCCAGTCGGTACAGATACTAAGAACAATAGTGAATAAGGCAAACTCAAAATTAGTAGGCAAACAACTAATAAGAAAAACTAAATCAACACTTAAATCTTGTTTGTAGTATTGTCAAAAGGAAAGACTGGGTAAATAGGTAGGCAAGAGGATATCCGAACATGGAAATAATTGTAGTAACTGGGAAATCAGAGTCTTGCCTGCCAGTGTGGAATCCTGCAGAATACCATGCACTGAAGACACTCACGAGATCGCTGTTCTGCTCAATGTCACTTGATGTTGATGCTTTAAATTCGTGTTCACCTGATGCTTCTTCCTTATCCTTCCTGACATTTTCTAGAGTCACAAAAACCCAAGTCAAAAAACATGACAACCAAGAAAAAGAACCGGAAACCTCAACTAAGACAAGTAAATTTCAAGGCACTGATTGCAAATGACAAATTTTGATTCCTTGAAGCATAATTGAGTTGATCTCAAATATTTCTTTGCATGAAGATGAACTCAGAATTGTTGTTCTGCAAACTAGCAAGAGTAACATACCCCTATGCTAGTACTCCTGTTGTTCTGAAGGCCAACAATTATGAATAGGGCAATAAAGGCCATAAGCATCTAGTTGTAAAGAATTCAACATCATGGGAATTGGTTTTCAGTTATATAAAATAGGCCTTACAATATACACAATTGTCTCATTTTATGTATTGAAGTTATTTGCCCATTTTCATATGGATTCTTCAAACTTCAACTACAGTGATGTAAAACAATACTATAAGAAGCATGAGAAGTCAATGTCACAAGTAATCCGATCTATATGCCAAAAATGTTAATGAGACAATTAAATTTCAACTATCTTCCTACCAAATAGTTAAGAGGAACCATAGTGTATATGCTCACCATTTAATGTCAAATCAATTATAACATTTTAGTTTTAATGATACCGGCAAAGTTGTTCCTATAACAAATGTATGCAAGGATGAATAAGAAAGTAGAGCAAACTTTGTATTAAATAATTTCATCTTCACAACAAGTGCCATGAAGCAAGATTGAATAGCTACAATTATATATCCTTAATAATGGAACAGAGATTAGCAAATCAAGATAGTGTCTGAAACAAAAGAATTTATTTTAGCATAATGCAACAACCAAATTTCTCCTGCTTACCTTCACATAAAGCAGAATCAAGTGAAATTTTGGATTTCACAGAACTTAATATTTTTTCGGCAGTCATCATGCCTATTTTGAGAGGGGTGTCATCTGTAGGACTGATTTTCTTAAGCACATCTACAGTGCATGATGGACCAATAGAACACAAACCACTTTGAGTATGGCCTTGTCCATCTGAGTCATAGGAAACAATAACACAAGGAAACAGAAATCTATTTAAAGAGACAAGAATCTAAAAAAAAAAAAAAGAAGAAAAACAACTTATCACCAGAAAATTGAGGTGGTGCCAGAGAAGGGCAGCCTTGGGAACAAGAATAAGAGTGTCCTGATGAAGCACAACAGGTGGCACAAGCTGCTGGAATCACCGGAACAGTGACGCAATGGCAGGAACACCAGGAACATGGATGCTGTGGGAGGTTTTCAGAAGCATGATTTGGTGGAACTTTCTCTGCTTGATATTCACCAGATTGAGCTGAATTTTGTGGATACCAATAATATGCATGCTGGAGTTGCTGGAGAACTTGTTGTCTCTTCTCCTCAAGCTCATAATAGTGATTAAGGAGATCATTATACTCAATACTTCTCTGATCATTTCCATAACTAGCCTCTCCACTATAAACAGGGGTCTCGGAGAAATGCGGTTTCAATTCTTGGGCACATATATTTGCACATAAAGTTTCCTGAGATTGAAGAACTTCATTGGTAGCTACATCCTGGTAGTTAGGCATACATGTTTCTGCTACATCGTTGATCAAATTCTCTTGATCAACATTATGCTCTCCTTTCCTTCAAATGGAGAACAAAATGAGAGCACGGCTAGGAGCTTCAAAGGTCCCTCTATTAGAAGAACTAAACCATTACGTAGGTGTGTAAGTGCATGCAAAAGGTGATGAGGATAATGTGTTTTCCAACAAGAAAGTTCTTAATATACTAATGTGCAGTACAAGCAAATAGTATAAACATAAGCTTAGCAACAGGAATAATTCTTTACTACATTATATTATGCAGCACAGGAAACTGTTAAAAGAATGGATCTACAATGTTTTGGTACCAGCTTCAGGGCTCTCACAGCAAGGGCAAGGTGAATATAAAATGTGAAAAATATGGCGAAGTAATACTTATAATAAGGGGAGTTCAAAGAGGGTTTCAGTGATACCAATCCCAGATCTTTAGCCAACACCACAAACCCGACCAGGTGTATTGAAGTCTGGCCAAGTCAATAGCCAACACAAGGCTCAAGATTATAGTTGCAGTCTCCTTGTAGCAATTTCAACTCCTTCAATAAGTTCCTGGGCAAAAAACCTTAAAGATGCTGGCAATTAGCAGATCACCCTGAGGCCTTCATTGATCTTGCAGGTCAAGTGAATAATGTAAAGAGATTCACAGACATCCTCCAGAGTAATGCAGGCCTACATTGATATTGCCAACGCATCTTGGGTACTCACTAGCAGCTGACTGTTTAATACCCAAACTATCATCAATCTCTTATGTACATATGCTGGATATTGGCAACTGGACACGAACACCTAATATCTATATTGATGGCATGTAAAATTTTGCAGAAATAAGTGTCAAACACTTAGATTTATACCTACGTTGGACACCCTTACTTAAATCCATGTAACATTAGATAAGCTTATGTTGATCAATACCAAGAACAACCTCACTCTCGCTGCCTCCTCTAAAATAGGTAGAACCCCTAGTTATTTAAAAGGCATGCTTGCTAGAGATGAAGTCAACAAAATATCATCTAAAGAAACAAATAGAACCCAATACAAACCAGGAAGTCGAGGACTTCTATCAGTCAACTACAACAAGATATGATATATGCAACAAGATCATTCAAAGTAAACATTCATCCTTTGAGTAAATGCAACCCAAGGTGGTGGCTCTTCTTTTGACATGAGGCAAATCCAAGGAAAGTGTTAGTTACAACCTTAAACTTGCATGATTGGCTCCATTAATCCAAGGCCAAAACATGAGTTGGATCCTGGTAGTGGAGATTACCATTTAGTACCTGCAAAAAAGAACCAGACATCCAAAGGGGAACCCATGGACCTAGTTTATCTCCTTCTAATTCAGAGGGAGAGATGAGGGCCCAATTTGGAGCTCAGGAGGTGATAGGGTAAACCCTAAATTGGACATATCCCTGAGGGTGCGTTTGGTTCAGGGTGATCGTTGATTACCTTGGTTATCTGTCAAGGTTACCTGCCATTACCTTATTTGGTTTAGGTATTTGAAGATTCCTAAGTCATGATAAATTCCCGACACGTCCGCAATTTGGTTATGAATCCGGGAATCAGAAAA
>JBAMIB010000038.1:5354592-5374001 GCA_037177415.1 Kaempferia rotunda | reverse complement strand
TACTCATTTAGATTACAATCTCGACGAACAATTGGAGAAGATGCGTGGCTAATGATCAGGCAACATTGGTGCAACAATTAAGAGCGACTAAGGTGTCGGTTGGCTACGGATGTTAGTGGGATGTGATAATTAAAGCGACCAAGAATGAAAGATGAAAAGTGTGAGATTTCGAGATGGATGAGGATAGGGGTGAAAACGAATCAAAATGAATTGAATAATATAAAAATATTAAATATTAATATTTAAGTTTGAGCTTGAAAAATATATGTATATTCGAAGCTTGATTCGAAGTTTAAAAATATAAATAATTCTAGCTCGATCTCGATTCGGAATAAAATTCAACCTCGAGTTCGATTTGAATTGTTCGAACTTTAATTTGAGTATATTCGAAGAATAATTCAAAATGATTTAAATTCAGATTCAGTTTAAATTATTTAAATCTTAATTTGAATATATTTAAATTAAAATTATATAAAAATAATTAGAATTCCATTCAAGTTCAGTTCGTAATAGCTCGTGAACAATCAAATAATATAGTATATGTTTGAATTTGACTTAAAAAATTATTCGAGCTTATTCTAATTAGTTCGAATTTGATAATTTCAAACATTAGTCCAATATTTTTTGAACCGATTTGAAAAACTCGCGAACCGGCTCGATTCTGTTGCATTCTTAAATGAGGGTCAGCAATTCAATTAAGGTGTGTGAGAAGAGAACAAAACCCCAATGTTTAAGGGATTGAGCAAAGTCATTATTTCTTCTTAATTTTCATTATTAAAAGATAAAATCTAACCCGCTTTCTCCCACTATAAAAATGTTACGAGGAGTATTTTTGAAAACTTATGACTTAAAGTAAAACTCAACCATATTTTTTTCAAATGGAACTTTTTTTTTTTTGGTTCGATTCCACATATAATCCACACAGAGCGACACTGGGTTGGGACATTGTGAATTTTTTTATCAAACCACCAGCAAGTTATAAAACTAAGATCGACTAACTCCAGCGAGTTGGCATAATATCAACCCTTCCTTTAGAGTTCATGAAATTAACCTCATTTGATGTATCTTAAGCCCACCAAACTCCACCCGCCATATCTTCCCAATCCAGATCCCTTGGTCTGTCCGTCCGTCCGGGTCCCCAACAAAAAAGGCTGTTGGATCGAAGGTAAGATCCATATACTCGGTCTCTCCTGATATGATCCAATGGCCTCTGGGACCGGGACGGGTGGACCAAGAGATCCACCTTGCATATCTTCCTATCCACAGTCCAATATGAGAACCATTGTTATCGTCCAAGGCTTGTCTTTAGAAGTCCTTAAACCGAGTTCAACCGACTCGACCAGATCCAAACAACTAATGCTAGTTGACGCTTATCTCAACCCCTCTTGAATTCCACTGAATTAGTTCCATTTAACACCTCAACGTATCTATTATTGGTACGATACTCTGATGTTAAAACCATTTTAACTGGGTTGCACTGCATTTCATAATTGTTCTCTCGGTCCCATCCTTTGTTCTTCTACAATAAAGCTCGACTAACTCTGCTGAACCTACGAACAACTTGAGAGGTTTGGGGTAGAAGCAGCCTTAGTGTAATACACATCTAATATTGATCAAAACAATTTGCTGCTAAACCTTTTCAAAATTCACAACAGAAATCATAGCAAGCTTTTTGGTTGTCGACCTATTCAAGAAAGTAATAAGCCCTATTCTTGCTAAACCATACCATTTTCTACACACAAACATTGGTGGGTTTTCAAATTACAACACGGCGGTGTGGGGTATTTGGGACGAAACAAATTTCTCTATCACGGTAGCACTAGCATAAAAATACAACACCCCTTAAATCCTTTGAATTTACAAATCAATACAATATGGAGGCAGCAGTTGCCGGAACAAAGCGCCTAGCCTCCGAAATAATTAACGCACAACACTCGACACATGCTGCCTTAATTGTACAATTGACGTCTCCGATAACTCTACTTCTTTTCCCAACCCCTAATGCCGCATTTCATGACTCCATGGCGATCAACAATGTTACAGATCAGATTAGTTCTCCATTTCATCTGCTCTGGTAATAGACACTGCCCGCCGCATGCTTCGACATTTCATGGCGCTGATGCTAGCGACATTGCAAGAGGCAAGGAAGCTTTTTCACAACCAAAGGTCAGGTGACAGACAACAATTTACAAGTCCCACAGAAGAAAATTTGCCTAAACAAGCCGATGCTGGCGAAGGCCCTTTCCAAAATGTGGCTGCATCAACCTAACGTACAATCCATTCTTCTGCAACAATGACTCGTGGGTGCCCTGCTCAACTATCCTACCACTATTTATAACCACAATATTGTCCACATGCCTCATCATTGCTGCCCTATGTGCGATAAGAATGGTTGTCTTGTTCCCTATGATCAATGTGTCAAGTGCTTCCTGCACCACTCGACTTGACTCGGATTCTATTGCAGAGCTTGCCTCATCCAACAACAGTATAGGCGCATTCTTTAGTACCACCCTAGCAATGGCAATTCTTTGTTTCTGTCCAGGAGTCAAATCAACCCCTCTCATGCCCACATGAGTGTCATAACCATGTGGCAAGCTGCTGATGAAATGGTGTGCATTTGCGATCCTTGCAGCTTCTTTCATCTCAGCTTCAGTTGCATTGTGCCTTGCATAAATTATATTCTCTCTTATGGTTGTTGAAAATATAACTGGTTCCTGTTGAACAAGGCCCATGTGGCTCCGCAACCATCTCAAGTTAAAAAGTGTCAGATCTCGCCCATCCAACAAAATTTGACCACAAACAGGATCATAGAATCTCTCAATCAGAGATATTATCGTGCTCTTTCCTGATCCAGACACCCCCACAACTGCCACTGTTTGTCCTCCACTCACCTTAAGACTGAAGTTACTGAGAATCATCGCCTCAGGTCGGGTTGGGTAGAAGAAATCTACATTTCTGAACTCAATGCTTCCATATATATTAGGAGGGTTTATACCAGCATTATCATCCGAATCGATCTTTGGTACACGATCTATGATTTCAAATACTGAAGTAAGAGACTTCCGCCGCTTTAGTATGTAAGGTGCAAGACCAAATGGCTCTACCAAAGCAAAGGTTGCGAAAGTAAAGACAATGTACTCTTTAAGTGCTGTGGCTACTTTGAGTCGGCCATCATGTACTGAAATAGCTATGTACCAAAGAAGAAGAGCATTGCAGGCAAAAAGAAGGAACTGTGAGAAGCCGAAAGCAAAACCAATTGTCATTCCAAGGGCGAAATTCTGTTTCAGTATGGTAGAAAGATGCAATCTGTACAGCTCCATGATCTTGTTACCAGCACAAAAGGCAACAACAGTATAGATATTTCTAACAGCATCTTCAAGGACTAAAGAGGCTTTCCTGTGCATCTCCTGAATTCCCTTTGAAAATCCAGCAAGCCACATTTTCTGCACTAATTGAAACTAAATAATGAGGATAGAAATAGCAGACGCAGTCACATCAATCTATAAGGTACATAGCTATTATAACCATGGGAAAAGGAAATATAGTGTGAGCAAAGAAAATGTTCTGATGGTGAGAAATATGTGCAAGTGGCACAATCAAGACTCAAAAAAAAAAAATGATGATAATAATAATAGAGGATTGAAGAAAATCAATCAAAAAATTGTAAGCCACCACATCCCCAAAATGTATGCCAGTAGACCTGTTAGCCCTAGATTAGATCAGCTTCCGCATCCTTAGCCTGAGTTTGGCTTAGTTGTGGCCATTCCCTTTCCGGAACCTTCACCATTGAATGCATTATTTTGCACGTGAAGGCCGTCCTCCTAAGACATTTTGTGTTTTTTCTTCCCGTTTGAAGAGCAAGGCATTACCAATCCGATTATATTCTTACCCTGTCTAAGTAGGTTAACACACGGGTGCCAATGTGAGTAGGGCAAACAGAAAGATTTTAACAAAGTGTTCATTAGTAAAACCAGGATGCCGTTGGAAATCTCCATGAATCAAAATCTTCCTGAGATTGCACAAGAGGTTTCAAAACATAGAACAAAGATGGGGTGAAAACCAAGTCATTTGGATATATGTCTCAATTTCCTTAGTTGGAGTTTAAAGCTAGTAGGCTTGAGGTGAAAGAAGAGTTGAATGTCGGTAGAGTGGATTGAACTGAAGACCAGCCTTAGCTAAATCTAGGTACCAAGCCAAATGAATGTCAAAAGGTATCTGGATCTGGGTTATTTAGGGATCATTTCCCTCGTGTAGGCAACCATAAAGGATTGGGTTTTGTAGATTGAACATTCAATTAAATCCTCGTAGGCAAAATCAACGAATCTTGGGAATCATGTGAATAATGGAAAATTTAGTACATAGAACAACAAATCCAAACTAGCTGTCATGCTAAATAAACACGAAAAAACATACACACAAAAAACAATTACTGGAGTCCTGTTAAAAAATAAATTAGTTATTACTATTCATGAAAATTTCAAAATGTTCAAACAAAAATCTAATATATTGAATGTATTAGATCTGTTGGATCAATTAAATCAGAATTGATTAGAAAAAACTAAAAAAAATTAAAGGTGAAGCAAATTTACTATTCCAGAGTAAAAAGAATCAAACAAATAACATCAATTATTAGATATTTAGTTAATCAGAATCAAGCTAAAGAAGCTTATTATGAATGATAATATCAAAATAATAATACTACATATGACTATTATTAAATAATATACAAATGCTAATATATTAATAGTATTGATATTGTATCAAATTTTACAATTAATAATATTTTCTAGCAATAATATTATTCAAAACAATCAGTTTAAAAATAAAATCAACAATATTCATAATATATATGATACTAATGTGGTATTACTATCAGATCCATAACAGGTATTATATTTTTTATTAATAAGACAAATGATAACAATAATAATAATAATCGTTAGTAATAGTAATAATGAAAGAATAATAATTGGACAAATAAATAATTTAGTCAGTATTACTGATAAACCATATTATTAAAATAAGATAAGGCTATACAAATATTTTTAATAATAATTATATTAAAAGCATGCGTCAAATAAATTTATAATATGAAAAAATTATTTGAATTATTACTATTATATAAATATTTTTTACAATTAATACAAAATACAATAATATTAATCAAATTATAATCAAATGATACAATACTACAACTGTATTACTAAACAGAAATTTTTATAGATGTATGATTCTTATTAGTTATTATTTATATTAATATTCATGCCCAACCCAAGCAAACCCTTTGACACTTCCTTTTCCTCCACTCTAGTTCACACCACATCATCTCCATAAGAAAGATTCTCGCTCATCTTCGTGTAGACCACCCTCACAATAGTAGTCTTCTCATAGCTCCCCTCACAGAAGTCTTCCTTTCTCCTATCCACTTCTATCATCCCTGTCTCTCTATGTCCAAGAAAATTTCAAGTTAGAATAGTTTGGTCAATGAGATCTCAACTTGTTTCTTCCAAAATTACCTCGATTCTTGTCAAACCCAGTCAATTCCTTTCTTTTTCTTCACAGATTTGACATATTTCAGTTTGCTTCAGCTTGTGCCTGATGTCTCAGCTCAAATCAGATTGGCATTTTCAATGATGATATGCCAATCATGCCAAAAATCATGTAACCCTGAGATTTTTGCAGGTTAATGATCCGCCAAATGTACAACAAAGATGGAAGTCATCTAGTTGTGGCTGGCTATATGGATTTTCTTTCCTGGAGTGAAAAACTTGTCAAAGTTGGACACAAATCCAGGCTAGATTCAAAAAGTGTAGCATCTTGACAACTAAATGGATAACTAGGTTAAAACCTGTAATCCATGAAACGAGTGAATGTGGGTTGTAAATGAACCAAACGCTGGTGAGCAAACTTGGTGTTCGGCTTGGTAAGAGCTTGTTTATGTTCGTTCAATACACATAAAATTAATTAAATGAATAAGCTTGAACAACTCATTAAACTAAATATATAAGCTTGAACACATGTGTTCAGCTCATCAACCTTCATCAATAAAACTCTTATCAACATGTTAAATATACAAAGAAAGTTTCAAAATGATTAACTAAGTTTGTATCATCAAGTTTAAAATATAAAAGTTTCAAACAAGCTTGAATTGAAAGTTCGATAACATCTAAACGAACCAAACTCAAACCAAGTTGAACCAAGCTCAAACTCATTAAAAAAAAAAAATCAAACCAAGCTTGAACAATCATTTCAACAGTTTGGTTCATTTTAGAGTTGGTTTGACCGGGCTCGGTTACCTTAACAAGCATGAACAATACAAAATTTGGTTCGTTTAGAGCCCTAAGTGAATGAGTGATATAAGAGTAAGAGAAATGGAGGAAGGCAATATCAATAAGTTCCTACAAGTAGTAAGATACTAAGATACCGGATTCTCTGATAAAATTTCAAGTTGGTGCTTCACTTAGCAACCAAATAGCTAAGAAAAAAAAGGCCCTCAGGTGACAAAATCATAGCCCGCTAGTTAAGAGACAACATCATGCAGCATGTAATCACACACAGAGTACACCTAAAAATACAAGCTTACACACAAATAACTCCTCCACAGTATCCATGCTGCTCAATTGCAAAGAATGTAATACTATGAAGTAAATTAAATTCATTGAGATTATGATAGCACCAGAAGCAAACCTCCACAGATTATATTCAAAATAAAAATTGCATGCAAGATGGAAATTATGCCAACTTATAAACATGAAGAAAGCAAATGATCAGATGATATTTTTGATAATAAGTTTCATACCTGTGCAACAGCAGAAACAGTTAGGATGGGTAGAGTTGCCAGTGCAACAAGTGCCACACGCCAATCTAACAGCAAACCTATAAGAAATGCAACCACAACAGCAGCAATGTCTTGTACTAATATAGAGAGGCGGTTGCTAAATGCAGCACGAACATAGGTTGCATCATTAGCCAATCGCATTGACAATGTATCTGCACTATTCTCTTCATCATCGAACCACTCAATTTCATTGTGCAAAATTGCTAGAAAAAGCTAAAAGTTAGGTGATAGAATGTGGATAGATACAATGATGAAATTTCTTTTTGCAAAAGAAATAATTACCAGAGAACATCATCCTCCTAACTCGTTCAGTCATTTTCTCTCCCATTATACCGAAGTAGAAATGTTGCAAAAAATTTGCAACCACTGTGACAATACCCATGCAGGCAATGAACAAGCACCACCTATTTACTTCATTGTGTACATCATGGACACCATCTATTCTATAATATGCTGCTACTATAAGTGCAATAGTATAAGCAAGGAGAGGATTGAATGATCCAAATATTGCAGCACCAATACTTCCTAGAAGAGCATAAAGCCATTCAGCAAAACTGAGTTCCACAAGCCGCCAGAACGATGGAGGTTTATGTTGTTGAAACTCATTCACCTCTTTCCTTTTAACATGAACCATATCAAATGGATTAATTGGACGACTGAAAGTATTTGAATGAGACCGCTCATTTTTAGGATCAGATGTCAGAAGTGGGGAAATAGGAGATTCTGGGTCTGATGTTTTTGAAGATTGCCTGTTAATGGAATGAACATCTAGTTTGGGAAGCTCAGGCAACCTCATCTCCAAGCTGTCCTGTCTTTTGAAGGATGTAAATTTTTCCAATGCCATCCCGTTTTCCACAGTCAGTTCTGGAGGTGGGCTATGACTCTTTGATGACTCGTGTGAGTTATAACTGGCATCTTGCTGCTTACCTAAGAGAAGATCTTCTCCTCTCTGAAGAGACGGTGACTTTGACAAAGTAGGAGATGATGGTTCTTGAAGTCTCTGAGTCCCTGATGAAGCCCTCTGAGCTTGAAGATTTGAATCTTTATAATTCCTGATGGGTGTCCTAGAATATTTAAGAGATAATGGTTAGTCCCTTGACAGTATTAGAGTTTGGAAGAACTCATTTGAATCTATCGATCTTGGAATAAATAGGCATAAAGTTGAGATGCAGACAAGTAGAGGCAAATGCAATATGAACACAGATCATACAACTAAAAAACAAGGAGAATGTCATCATTTTCATACTTACACTTTCCTCAAGAAAATCAGAAAGCATTTCAAATGCAAAATATTTAAAGGTTAGCAAATTGAGCAATATAGGAACCCCTTTTTTTAACTTTAGGTCTGTGATAACTCAGGATTTATCAAATGAGGTGTAACTGTAGTGAATTACTGATCACTCTTAAGATTCAAACCCTTGTAATTTTTGTTTTGTATTTTTCTAATTTTGAGATGCAAAATATTATATTTTAGATTTAATTTACACTTTAAATTTTGTAATTAAATTATTGAATTTTCAAAGAATAAAATTTCTACAAAAATAAAAAATATATATATGTGAGATTCGACTCAATCAAATTTGAGATTTTTGGATTCAAGATTTTTTTTGGATAAAATCAAATTTTAATTTGAAAATTTTTTATACCTTCAAATTGAATTGGATAAAGTTTTAAAATATATATATATATATATGTGTGTGTATTGGGTGCCCTGCATGCGCACCCAACATAGCATCCTATGTTGTACACCACTTTATGTTGCACACCTGTAAAATTTGTTTAAAACTTGCAGCTTGGGGTTTAGGACTTACGATTATACACACATATATATATATATATATATATATTGAAAAAGTCATTATTTTGTTCAACTAAAAATTTATATCCTTAACTAAATCATGTTTAATATATTGGGCCTATAAAATTGAGCTCATTACATTAGGTGAAATCTTTGTATGATATTGGTATCAAAATAAAAGAGGGAGAAATGTGACTGGTCCACTAGCATACAAGTAAGTGTATCCAAGTGCGTCTACTCGTGCCTTGACATATCACATCAACAGTGTGTCAAATATAACTAATAAAATTAATTAGTTTGAATGCTCATTAATATGGATGGCTGGATGTCAATCTATAAAATAAATATATTAATCTAAATTGTATTTTTTTTTTTATTATTATTCTAATTCATGTAATAAAATTATTATATGATTTGAACGTTTAGCTGGTCAGTATTATTTTAAGGAAAAGGTTGGAAAAAAAATAATGAAATTGTATTTTATTCATCGGTGAACAAAAAAAAAAAAGGTGTTTATGGATTTTTTTTTTTTTCAAAATTTATCGTGAGACTTGATTTGTTTACATTTAATTTGATGCTACCGTACAAGGAAACAAATCTTCATTAGATTTACTTAGGTTAATTTGTAAATGAAAAAACATAAAATCAAATAAAAACAAATTAAATTGTATGCTAATTAATTATATATTTGGGATGGGCTAATGGCTATAGCCCAGTAATGCTCTAACATAAATCCAACTTTGATCTACAAGTGACTCGTCTCTTGCCCCACTCGACACTTGATAACTTAACTCAACTTAGCACTTGGGCATTTGACAAGTCAACTTGGCTTGACTACATACTTGATTAATTAGCTTGTTTTAGCCCGGTACTCGACTAGCTCAATCACTCAGCAACTCAGCTCAGTTGATTCAGTTTAGCAACTCGAACATATCATGTAGCTCAGTCTTCTAAGACAGCTCAATTGTCAGCTTGAGTTCAGCAAGTCAAAAGTCATCTTAACAAATCAGATAAGGCTGATTTTAAATTCAATTATTTTAAATTCAACCATTTTATTATCACCCACAATATCTTCCACCAAATTGAGTTTTTGTGATTGAATCTAATATTGAACTAAAATATGACTCTATTAGGAAAGCCCAGCTCAGTTTGCATTTTCTACTTAATCTTGTGAATCAGTCAATTCAATTCGATTTCAAACATACTACTCGAGTTCGTGAGAAGCGGAGAATGACCTCGTAGTACATTCTTGTTGTTTACTAGCTTTAGACTCTGGTTACCCTCAGCGAAGGGAGAGGAAAAGCAAAGAGAAAGGAGGAAATGAAGGGGGAAAAGTAGGGAAACAACTAGACAAGTCAATTTCAAATTGGATCGAGACAAATCAACGCCTTGCACTGAAATTGCCCTGCTTTTGCTGTTGTTTCTCAATATCAAAATAAAATTATTTAACATTAACAATAATTAAAAATAATAATCAATGTATGCTTAGGTGTGCTCAGTAAGAGGACCTCACGTATAGCACGATACGTCATGCCAGAAACAACACCGATGCATCGGATATTCAGATTTAAAAAGTTCAAATTTTTTTTTGTCAAATCAAATTCGTTACAATGATCGCCGTGAATAAAGATTAATTGCTTCTTGAATTTCTCTACCTATGTTCATCATCTGCTCATTGCAGTTAGCATGAGCTTGGGATGCCTAGACTTCTTGTCCCACATGGCTGCTAGAGCCATGTTTTGGGCAAAGCAAACATTAGCATCGCTTACATTTGGGCAGCCGGCCAGAAGAGCAACTCAGCAACAACGTTGATTCTCTGATCAAAAGAGCCACAGTCATTCAGCCACACAGGTTCGTCTTAGGTCGCACTGAGGATGTCGTTCACCCAGATACCATGCGCGCCACCTTCTCGGAGTTCATTGCAACCGCCCTCATCGTCTTCGCCGCAAAGGGCTTTATTCTCTCCCTCGGTACCGAATGGTGAATTATTGAAAGGTGTCTAAGGAGCTTGTGAACTCTAGCAACCGTAGAGATCTCTGATGATTCTAAATCTCCCTTGTCACCACTTAGTGAAGATCCATTGTCTTTTCTTCTGAGATTTCTATCCAACATTCACAATCCATGGGTAAGCACATTCAATTTGAAGATTAAAGAGAAAGATGAATTCGACTGTGGTGCAATGTCTGAAGATGTAGGATTTTTTTTTTTTTTTGCTTTCATAAAGAAATTTTGATTATTGATTTTTAATTTTTAATTTTTAATTATTTTGAATCTGACTATTAAAACGTGCAGTTGATTTTTTTAATTTTGCTTGACATTTTGTTAGAATTTGATCACTTCTCTCATTATTAGTCGTTATTATCTTTAATTAGTGGACTTAAATTACTTTAAAAAAACAGTAATTTAGGGGATGAACTTTTACGATGAATATTAATATAGGGGAATTTACAAAGAGTATAACAAATTTGATAAAAGTTATATAGTATATTTAGAACATTTAATGCAATTAATGAACATTTATGCAAATAATTGTATTAAATGCATTATATAAGTATACATAAGCCATATTTCCCTTAATAAATATGATACAAAATTCATTATATATTATATTAATGACATTTATGCAATTAATGCACTTTTATGCAAATAAAAGAGCATAATAGCATTATATAATATAACTAACTATATACAGTTTATATTATATATTCAAGAATATTAATAAGCCATATAGGATATATAAAATAGTATTCAATATGACCATTATAAGGTAATTAGTCATAATTTATTAAATCTATTGAAATTAAAGAATATTAATAATAGATAAATTATATAATTGTCCAGAAAATAAAATAAATTTACATAAAAAAATGAAATTATTAAGCTCGGAATGTTCAGAGATAAAATATATTAGTGAAAGTATTAATTTCCTTAAGCAAAATGAGAAAATAATCAGTAAATAATTTCAGGAATTTAGTAAAGAAATTTAAATTTTAGTAAAAGATTGAAATAAATGACATAAAAAATGAAATTATTAAGCTCGGAATGTTCTGCTATAATATTTGTTAAAGTATTAATTTCCTTAAGCAAAATGAGAAAATAATAAGTCAAATATTTCAGTAATTTTGTAAAAGAATTATAATTTTAGTAAAAGATGGCTATTTACGTGATACAGTAATGTTACAATAAAATATACAAAAGAATAATTGATCCATAAAAGTATATAGTACCTTTTAATTAAAACTATTATTAATATAAAATTATTGATCCATATAAGTATTTAAGACCTTTTAATTAAAGGAATTGTTCATATAAATTTTATGGATCCATATAAGTATATAAGACCTATAAATTAAAGCAAATATTAATATTAAATTTAAAGGTCACCCAAAATAAATATAAATAAATTCTTTGGAAATTACAGTGTTGAAAGAGAGCTATATAAATTGATGTTCTTTAGCAACAAGTTTGGTAACAAATTTATTAGAAATCAGTAATAAAAAATATTTCGTCGCTAAATTTATTATAATTCAGTGATAAGATAAATAATTATTACAAAATCGGTGACAAATAAATCATTTGTTGTAATTTTTACTTAAAAAACATTATTTTACTGCAGATTTAACAACATCCAAAATTTATTACAGATTTTACTATCAATATTAAATTCATTGTAAATATTTTTATATAAAGCATTACTAAGAATTTGAAATGAATATGGAATTTGTTGCAAAATTTCTAAAGAATCCATGTATTTGTTGTAAACTTTCCAATAAATCCATGAATTTGTCCAACCAATCCCACAATTGGGGATGGAGGACGGTTCGGTATGGGATTGGAGAAAGCGGATGGTTCGGTGGACACACATTTGAAAGCCACCCGTGCAGAGGCTTTCGAGGCTGCTATGGCAACAACATCAACATCTTCTGCTACAACGGCATATTCAGCGGCAACCATCAGCATTCTCCGACGGCAGACGAGAGGAAAAATGATCAAACATTCAAACTCCAACAATTGGGCAACAATCAAGTTGTTTCCAGCGTCAATTCAAAAATCAAAATCAAATGAAAGTAAAGAAAGATTCTGGCGTATTGTCGGATAATACTTCTCCTTCATTCTTCATTCTCAACCACTTGTAAAGCCCTAGACATGAAAGAAAATTTAAAGCTTTAACATATTCTTTTTAATAAATAAGATTTTTTAAATAGATTTTTTTAGTAAAATAGTATTAGAGTCATTTAATTTTATTAGTAAAATTTAAAATATTAATTTATCATTAAAAAAAATATGTTCACAATGTGAAGTATTGACCAATTAGGTCAAGTATTAATAATTTTATTTTGTGTCAAAGCTCACTTTTAAAATTTAAAAAATAAAAATTCTTTTATGTTAAACTTTTCAGCATAATTTATTAAAAAATAATATATTTATATAATAAATCTTGTAATTAAATAACTTAAATAATATTTCAACAATAAAATATTATAAATATTAACTAATTTGTCAACGAGTAATAAATTATAATAATACTATTATTATACATTTTAATTATTATTTAAAATTTTTTTAAATATCAATTTTAACTCATAGGATGATGGAAAGTTTTGATACAATAATCAAATTATTCTTGTGTAATCTAGAAGTAACAGGTTCAAGTAAATCTTTCTTTGGGGTATAAATTAGTGAAAGTTTTATGCACCAAGCTATCTTTTTATTAATTTTAACTTCGATAAATTATCAATTAAATTTATTTAGCTGGTAAACATCGATGATGCATTACAAAAAAAAAAAAAGAAGTGCGCATAATAACTTATGACCCAAAGACAATAATAACTATATAAAAACGAAGAAGAATAAAAATAAAATTTAGACAGAAATACTAATGCAATATTGAATAATCTTTTAATTTTTAAAAGTTTTTTTATAAAAAATAGCAATCATTAATAAGTATAAAAAATAAATTTATTAATTTATTAATTTATTAATCAAACTTAGTTTTTGTTAGTAAATTAAAATTTTTGTTAATAAAAAATAAAAAATATGTATAAATTAAAAAAAAAAAAATAAATTAACAACCAAATCTAACTTTAAAATAAAAAAAATTAAATTATCAACCAAATCTTAATTTAATGAGTAAAAAATTTAAAAAGATTAAATTTAACTTTAATTTTAAAAAAATCAAATCTAAAAAATTGAAAATTATTGAACAAATATCATTTTACTAGTAAAAAATTAAAATTATCATGAAAATAAATATTGATTAAAATTAATTGATCCATAATTTTAAATATTTAATATCCAAACTTATATATATTTATTTTAACCATATATATTATATATTAGTGAGCCCCAATATAATAGGGGCCAGGCATAGGCCTTAGTGGCCTATGCCTTGAGCCAGCCTTAATGGCCTATGCCTTGAGCCGGCCTTGAAGTGGACAAGGATTCCGCGACAATTCGTGCAGCTGATGCTGCAGCGATGGCAGCATTAGCCGCAGCCAACAACATCAGGCGGTGGCGGCGCCAGCGAGCTCGGCAAGCAAAAGATCAATTGCGAGCCATATAGGGTGGACCGGTGGAGAGAGATAGTAGGGGTGCGGGATCAACCGGATCCTAAATTTATAACGAAATCCTAAATTCCTTGTATTTAAAATTCATTATAAATTTTCAATGAAAATCTAATTCATCTAAAATCTTCAATAAAAATCAAAATTCGTTATAAATTTTCAACGAAAATTTAAGGGGCGTTTGGTTTGTGTATTTTTTATTTATATTTTTTGTAAAATGTATAATTTTTAGAAAATACTGTTTGGTATGTATTTTCCATTTCTATTTTCTAAAAAAAAGACATAGTATTTTCTGAAAAAATAGAGAAAGGTTTAAAAGTCTTTTTCTATTTTTCAGAAAATGTACATTTTCTATAATATAAAAATAAAAATAGGATAACCAAACGCACCCTAAATTTATTATAAATTTTCAATAAAAATTATAGAATAGAAGATAATCTGGTACCGGAATGTCTCAGTATGGTATATACAATTCGATAAATTTTGGTATACCACCCTAGCTATCATATTGTTCGTGAAGTAAAAAAAATGTATAGAAAAATTATACATTCAATGAATGTTAAATTCATACAGCAGCCAACATAATTTAATTCATCGAGCCTCCGCTCCAATACTCCACTCTATAGAGTTCTACCACACCAGACGATCAACATCAAATGCCAGTGTCTAGAGCTCCCTTCAGGACATGTAGCCCTTCTAAAGAAATACTCCTACGAACTCGGGTCCTTGGAATTTCGATGCTAGGGGGAGGGTCTGAAGAAAAGCAAACAACCACAACGGTCAAGTTGTCGTAGGTGTTGCGCTTCAATGCTTCTCGCACCAGCTCTCGAGAACATTTCTCTGGATCATTGTGTTGCATAAGTTCCTTTCGAGTTATGGTCACTGCGCATTGGCTGCTCATAACATCCCAAAGGCCATCGCAGCCTATTATCATAAATTCGTCTTCTTTCGTTAAGATTGTCTCCTGCAACTCTGGTTCAGCTATAAGCGGATTGGAAGAACCTTTAGGGCCCTTCATGTGCCAGTCACCAAGAGCCCTTGCTACAGATAGTTGGCCATTGAGATAGCCGTCAAAAACACTGCCTCCTAGCTTTTCAATCCTAAGTTGTTCAGTTTTGCAGTTAGGTTTATGGTCTCTCGAAAGCTCAATAGCTCGACCACGCTTCCCTAAGACAGCCCGACAATCACCTGCGTTAGCAATTAGCAGTGACCTGCAAAGGGCATAAATATGAGGGTAATAGCATATCGACAACCTGTTGAGGAAGACAAAGTATGCACAATTCATAGTGAAACATCATCAGAATGTGGATTAGAAATACCTTCCGAAAATTAGAGCAGTAAGTGCTGTAGTTCCGGATGACGTATCCAGTGAAGGGGAGTCAGCCAAAGCAAGATCAGCTTTCAGAAATGCACTCTTCAATGCCTTATCCACATTGGCAGGGAAATCCTTGTCATCAATTATGTACTTGAGGATATTATTTTTCACAAAATAAGCTGCATCAGATCCTCCATGTCCGTCAAAAACCTGCAAATACTAACTGCTTTATCTCAGTATCTGACAACAGCCTTCTAACTGAAACAAAGATACAAAGTACAAGATGGAATGAACAATAAATGACATTAACCATGTAAGCAACGAGCACACTGTTTCTTGACAAGAATCCTACAAATGCATGAATCCAACTATAGATAACAGAAACTCACTCCATAAAAAGCACCAGGAGATGGGAAATTGACAGAAGCTCCAAGATGACTGACTAAATTATCAATGCAGATATGCTCGTCCTCCATTCTCGACTTTGGTCCAATCTCCGAGCAACTGCCAGACCTGAACACAGGTAAGAAAGCAGTCTTGCCTTGCTCAGGAGATATCAAAGCAAGAGTCCCCAAATCCAAGCCCTATAAAAGTTAGGAAATTGGAGCACCAGCATATCAATTATATGTGCAGATTCTTACACTATCATAGATTAAGTTTAAAGGAAGAAACAGTAGTTTAGCCGAACGGACCAGGCGGGCAGTGCTTGCAGAATGGTGAATTACTGAAAGGTGTCTAGGGGGCTTTTGAACTCTTGCACCTCCCATGGAGATCTCTGATGACTCTGAATCTCCCTTGGCTCCGTCTAGCGAAGATCCATTGTCTTTGTTTCTGAGATTTCTATCGAACATCGTCAATGGCGGAGAGACTTCCGTGCCCGGTGCCATAATCCTTCACAGATCATGCGATTCCTAGAAAACTCGCAACTAGAACCAATGTAATCCTCGGCAAGATATAGCTTATACAAAGTTGCCCAATTCCAGAAGTCAACCCCAACGAATTTAAATGTTAATCTGACGTAGAACAGATCAGCTCTAAATGTAAACTGAGAATACAATTAGACAATTGGAAAAATTAAAGCTACCAATTATAAACAAGATCCAGTACGACTTCCGAACTCAAACCAAAATCTGCAACACATATGCTTCATTTTAGGGAAACCTAATAAAAAAAAAACCTGAACTTTGACACTGCATTGCTCTACACTTGCATGAAACTCAACCAAAACTCACCAAGTCTGTAAATTTAATAACAGAGATACAACTGATGTAGAGAACGATGCAGGAAAACCAAGTCATTCCACTATAATCACCACGATGCAGGAAATCTGAAAGGAGACCCGAAATTAATCTAAGAAGAGGTGCTCCAGCGGCTTTCCCATCGTCTCGCGTAGCAGAGATCTCTCCTGCTTTCTGTGTTCCTTGTCGAGCTCCACGAATTTTCCATCGGAGGTGGAGAAATAGACGAGAGCGATGAAGGGAGAAAACGACGACAGGGGCGGGACTTTATTAGCGGAAGCGTGGGACCGGCGACCGCAGGTCACCCTCTTGGCCCTTTCTTAATTGAGGGGATGGCGAAAGGTCCGGGCGATGGACACGTGTCGTATCTTCGTGGCCCGAATTGGATCGAATAAGATGGTAGCTTGAGGCATCAAAGCGGACGCCGTGAGCCGTCCAATTGGATCGTGGTCGTGGAAGATGCATGGCTGTGGTTGTGCCAGCTATGATAGCGGTGGTCTGATTAATTTGACGGTGGCCTTTATTTAAAGATTGAGTCGGCTAACGTGGCGGTGTTTCGTTGGAATGGGGAACGATTTAAAAATTTGAGAATAGTTTGTGCGACAATTTGCCAAATGGCGGAGTCAGATTCACGAATTGATTATACTTTATTATTTATCAAATAACCCACTTAATTTATTATTCTTCTCATTTTAACATTCAAATGATTGCTCTCTTCCTTTTCTTTCCTTTCTTCCATGAATGTAATTTTTCTTTCCTTTTCTCATTTATGCATACAACTAATCATCTTCAATTTTTTTTTAACTCTTTTGTCTTTTTCTCTCTTTTGGAGGATACATACATGCACGTTGAGCTTGATATTTTTCTATATCAAATCTAATGTGAATTTGATATTTTAATCATACCCGACTCGATATGGGTCTAATATTTTTCATATATATCAAGCTCATGGAGGTTAAAGTTTAACTAATATTTTTGATAATATTTTAACACATCCGAAGAAGGTAAAATATGCAATGAATGACACCGTTGGACCCCTTGCAGCTTGGAATTGGTTCAATCAGACTTATCTAGGTCCATTAGTAGATTTTAGTCAAAATTTACTGATCGATCTAGAGACCTTAAATTGTAACAATTTTAGATTCTGTAGATTTTTGATGCTGCAAGAAATCTAACTGTGTCATCCATTGCATATTTTAACTTCTTCGGGGGCAATAAAATTTTATTAAAAAAAACGGTTAAAGAATAAATTCATTCATAAGAAAAAAATCAGACCCACGTTGGACCTGATATGAAAAAAATCAGGCTCATGCTAGGCCTGATATGAAAAAATTATTAGGATCACGCTAAGCCTTATATAGAAAAATATTAGATCCAATGTGCATGCATGCATCATCTAAAAGAAAGGAAAAATAAAAGATAAGAGAGAACATAGATGATTCTTTGCATGCATGAGTGAGTAAAGAGGATAAATTGCGTATGTACAAATGAAAGGAAAGAGAAGAGAACAATGATTAAATGTTAAAATGAGAAGAATAATAAATTAAGTATGCTTTTTGATAAACGGTAAATCTTACAATCTTGGAATAATATTTTTTAGTTAAAAAATTAATTAAAATTGTCATGTATTATACTTATAAAATTAAATATTACCTATATGTACGCCCTTAATAATGATACCAAAATTGATAAAAATATCATTCTGACGGACTAGATTCTGGTAATTTAATATCATTCTTTGATAAATAACAAAGTATAATATCTTTTGATTAATTCATAAATTTGAATGAGCTATTTGGTAAATTACCCGTTTGAGCAATAAACAACAACATTCTTATGCATTATTTATATGATCAGAATTGATATTTAATTTTTATAAAAAAAACAATATCATAAACATAATGACAAATCTTCTTGCATCTAGAATTTACATAAAGTTTATATGTCTTTAAGACCGTCTTTTTTTTTATATAATTTTTTTCTTGTAGAAATAATAAGTGTGCTCTTTATATTTTTTTATATACTTTATAGTAATCACCCCTAAAATATGTAGTTTTCTTTCCTTTTCTTTTATTGATTCTTATAGTCTTCTTACTCGAATTTTGGGATCCATTTGCTAAGTGAGTATTTATGGTGTCTACCTTATATTTCCTTAGTCATTATATCATATGATTACCAACTTGAAAGAAATATGGTAGTCTCAACCTTTTCATTTACTAATTAGCTTAGAAAACTCCTAGCATCATATGTCTTAGTTATTAACCTTTAAATTGTGCCAGTATAGAAAGCCTAAAGATACTTAGATACATGTGATTTGATCTCTCTTTAAAATTCTTTCCTCTATGATCCGGTCGGTAAAAGTAGGTGTCAGGTCAGCATAAAAGGTCCTGGTCAAGTCAGATAATTGGTCTAATTAAGGGTCAATAAATAAGCCAGATCAGCAATCTGCCGAGCAGACTAAGCCGAACGGAGGGAAGCACCAGCCGAACAGGAAAACGCCGAGCGGATCATTCTCCGGTCGGGCATAAGGCAAACCAAGACCACCCCCAACCACTGAAGTCTTCTTCCCAGCAGGTCAATCGGCGATTAGCTCAAATTGCCAAGGTCTAAAGCCGATCGGACTGTCCGATTGAGCACCGTGACAGTATGAGCCGAT
>JBAMIB010000038.1:5339713-5354492 GCA_037177415.1 Kaempferia rotunda | reverse complement strand
TTTTCTTTGAATTATGGACAACATATTCTGCTTATTCTATCGTGTGATGACATATATTATATTGTTTTTGTAGGTCTTTAGGATATAGAAATTAGAAAATATCAGATATCTTCTGAAAGGAGCCTCAAGTTTGACAACCTTGGTTGTATTTGTGTTTTTCAGACATTTTCTATAAATAGAGGGTCAACTATGTTGCTCATGTCTTCTCTCATAGTTTATCTAAATTTGCTGTTTTCAATTGGAAGTATCACTTTCCTAGTTTCATGTGTGTATTGGCTTTGCTTGCTGCAGATGCCATCTTGGTTCACTTTTATTATCTAGCGAAGACTGGATAGCTCCTGCGAAGGCATCTAGGTGTACTGTCATTCCTACCGGAAGCTTATATCCTGTAAAGAAAGGATTTAAATTGCCGCATGAAATTCATGGTGCTGCTGCAGTTGCCTGCCATTCCTTGTGTTCTACCAATCCAAAATTTTCTTTTCCTACTTGCGATGATTGCCTTATGCATGGAGCTAGAAGTTTGCCTTTACTACAAAGGTAATTTTTTCTTTCTGATTGATTGTGATCT
Source organism: Kaempferia rotunda (assembly GCA_037177415.1). NCBI lineage: Eukaryota > Viridiplantae > Streptophyta > Magnoliopsida > Zingiberales > Zingiberaceae > Kaempferia > Kaempferia rotunda. Next base: position 5,353,924 of record JBAMIB010000038.1, on the reverse strand, counting down.
GGAAACTAATATTAAGAGCAAAAGAAATTACAGGTTAGTTTAATTCCGGTGTATTTTTGCAGATGGTTACATCAAGAACCTTGGAACCAAAATGCTCGCTATTTGCTTATTCTTAATCTAATGCAGAAAGCTCGTGAAGAAAAGTTTCCTCAGCAACTTTGCATTATTTTGAAACACTTGGTTTCAGATGCCATTTATAGAGAGAATCTTATAGAAAATAATCACTCTCATTCAAGGCATTTCCTCTTGCTACTGTGTGCATCAGAATTAAGTTTGCAGAGTGGTGATCCTTTAGGATGTATACGTAATGCTACTGATGCGTTAAGCCTTCTCCCAACATCCAATGATTCATTTTTTGCACACTTGCAACTGTGCCGTGCATATGCAGTGCAACAGGACCTCTCAAACCTTAGGAATAAGTATGCTAACTGTTTACAGATGAAGACACTTCATCCTATGGGGTGGTTATCGCTAAAATATCTTGCATCTAGATACGGTTTACAGAAGAATTCAGACATAATAGATGCAAATTTCTATGCATGTGCAACCACTAAAGGAAGTTCCTTTGATCACTGGATTGCTAATTTTGAATTAGTTAGTGCTCAATGTTATATGTGGGATCAGGAGTATTTGCAAGCAGAGCAAGCCTTGGCACGAGCTTGTGCCGTCAATACGAACAGCTGCCTTCTACTTTGTCATGGTATTAATCTCTACAAGTTTCAGATAATTTTTAAGTCCACTCGCCTCTGCATTATGGTATATCTACTATTTTATTGGAATGCAACATTTCACATTTATCCCATCAAAAAAAGGTGTATTAACTACTAAATGCATATTTGTCTCAATTTTAGCTCAACAAATGACCATGGTTGCCATTCTTTTGTTTTGTTTCATACAAAGCTGACTTGTGAATCCTGATTTCTAATTACTGGTGCTAACACAATCTACATGTTCTTTCATGATTTAGTGCAGCTGTCAAAAATCCATTGGAGCTGTAAATTTTAGGTTTATGAAAGAGAATTATCTTGCAAGATTACTTGATATAATCGTAGATTTCATAATGGAACTTACTCTATTAAACTATTGCAAAATTTTGTTCTTTGATGTGCTTGCATTACAATGGAGTAGATTTTTCTCATTTCCATATACTCAGGTTGGATTAAACATTACAACAGGTGCCATTTGTATGGAGCTTGCTAGGCGCCAGGCAGGTCCTCAGTTTGTGTCTGCTGCAATTATCAGCCTTATGAAGGCTCAGAACAATTCACCTACTCTCTTGCCCATCGTTTCATTGTTGTTGGCTCAAGCAGAAGCAAGCTTCGGCGCAAAGACCAAGTGGGAGAAGCACCTTCAACATGAATGGTTTGCTTGGCCAGAAGGTCACCTCCAATAAAAAAAAAATTGTGGATAGTGTTTTTTGTTTTTGTTTTCACACAAACACACACACACACACACACACAGATATATATATATATATTCTCACATACATTCTTGTTCTTGCAGAAATGAGGCCAGCTGAGCTGTATTTCCAAATGCACTTGCTTGCAAAACAATCAAATACGGGCTCTATCCAAGATCCTGGCGTAGCATCGAGTCAAAGCCCTGAGAGGTGGATACAACGAGCTATACATTTGAACCCATCATGTTCAAGATACTGGAAAGTCCTTCAGAAGGTTATAGTTTCATATTGACTGCTTATTCTGAAGCCCTCCCTTTGATGGCCGGTTGACATTGCGTTCTCTTCTCCCATATTCTAAACCCGATAATTACTAACTGACAAATCTCTTGTAGCTCGCCATCCCCAAGTCATTTATCATCCCATGTATTCTTTCGGAATCTACCAGTGCATGTTAGAACCCATCAAATGTCACTTTAAACTTGTATTGAAAATTTTGCTGGGCTACCATTTTTTACAATTTACATTTTGGATCTCGTGTTACGTTTGAAGAACCATTTGGTACCGAACACCAACTAATCCACTGAAACTTCATTTAGGATTTCACGATTGTCCTTTGGCCTATATGATCAGATTGTGCCTTCTCCACATTCAAATGTTTGTCACTTACATAATGTCTTTTCGTGTTTACTGTTGTCTAAAATTATCCGTTAGGGACTTGAATTGTTGTAATTTGGACCTCAATTCGGTGATTTCGTAGAAAAAGTATTACCTTGACAGTACTTTTTATAACTTCCAAACTAGTCCATTTTAGGATTTTGAGCATGCATAAGTTGTGTTTTAAATTTATTTGATAGATAAATTAGAAGGTTATTTATTTCCAGGAGTAGTTAAAGTTGGATGAAATTTAAATTTGACATAATATTAAAAAATGGTCTACCAATATGTTTTTTTTGTTTACTTGATTGAGATACGCCATGTGTCGCGCCACAAGTCAAACAGTTGTCTGTGCACGTTTTAAAATTCTTTTTTATTCGTTCATTCATATTGTCTATAGCGATGGTGAGGGCGAAAGACTTGCCACCGACAATTTCCTTTGGTTTTGCACAACTTTGTCATCGTCGACCATCTTTTTTAAGGAAATAATAATTGTAGACTAATAATAACGAGTGTCGTGTGTGTTTGTGTTTAATTCTAAAAAATAATTGATGTGATCTAATATGGTGAATTGTCTCAATCATCCAAATTATGCAAATTATTTATCTCCTATTGTCGAACCTAATCCGACATGACTAAGCAACTAATTAAAATGACACTCAAACAGTCAATTTAAATGATGGTTGTTGAATTGGTCAAAATATTTGAGAATATTTCCTTCACCTACTATGAACCATTTCAATATTCCTCTTCCATTTTTTAAACTTGATTAAAATTAATCTAATTATTAAAATAGTTGCAATATTATTACAATAATTTTAATTAAAATTACTTTGTAAGTTTCCGTTAGTGCGGATCCGTTAGTGTCGCCCACAAGATTCCCCTTCTTAAAAATATTATAATAATATTAAAATAAATAATTTAAAAAATAAAAATAAGACACAAGGTACTTTGATATTTTTAATACAAAACACTCTTTTCATGATAATAAAATATATTCTTTTTATTAATTTGTTTTTCTCAAATCAACATCATTTATATATATTTTTTTTAACATATGATTGAAAAATCATAAAGTTCTAAAAATTAAAAAGAGATCGTGGAAACGATCCTCGCGAAAGTTTAATTTCAAAAAACGAAGTTTCAATTCTTTTCATCAGGATTATCAATTAACCTTTTTTTAAAACTCAAAAAATGCGTTTAATTTCTTGTTTTAATGCTAAATGAATAAACAAACTAAATCCTTTTTCATAGATATCCATCAATGACTTTGAACCGACTAAACCTCTGCCTGCCAACGGCGCGTTATCAACTCAATCGGTGAGCTGCTGACGCAGCTATACGCGTCACGTTCTTTGCCTGTCGGCGGGACTCCTCAAAACAAATCTACCGTTGCAAATAAAAAAGAAAAGTTACTTTTTTTTATAGCATCGATTAAACGTTGTTTTAATTGCACAATTAACAGATGCTTCGGGACAAGAACGCATCGCGCACTCGCCGGGCGATCGGGGGCCTGCCGGATCGGGCCGATCCATATCTGTTGGTGGTGTTTGGTGTCGCCGATCGATCGAGCCGCCTTCGTTGTTTTGGATCACAAGGCAGCTCAGACGTCGCCTTCGCAGCAGCCCTGTCGGTCGTTCTTCCGCAGTTGATCGATCCTTTTTTACTCCGCTTCGCCCTTTCCAACTCCAAAGTCATCTTTTTTTCGCCGCCCCCTTTCTGGTTTTTTACTGATCCGGTTGGCGGAGGGCAAGTGAGAAGCAAGGAATAATAAGTGGAGGTGGGATTGGGAGAAGGGCAGGTGTCGCTGCTGGCATCACATTGCTTTAGCGGAAGACAGAGAGATTTAAGTGCGAGAGAGAAGAGTGGTTTCGCCTCCTCGACTGCGCGTTCAAAGAGAGAGAAGGAACCGAGGGATTCGACCATGGTGCTCCAATGATGTCGCAGTCGGCTTGATTTGAATCAAGTAGCTGCCTTTTTTGAGTTGAAGTAAACTCTGTTGCCGACGCATGGAGGCGAGCGCGGGGCTGGTCGCTGGCTCTCACAACCGCAATGAGCTCGTCGTCATCCGCCGTGATGGGGAATCGGGGGTAATTTCTGCGTCTTCTCTTTCTTGATTAATTTCTCGGTTTCTTGCAGCAAGATCTGATTTTTTTTTTTATTCGATGATTTTTGGATTGCAGCCAAGGCCGCTGCAACAGCTGAGTGGGCAGGTCTGCCAGATCTGCGGCGACGACGTCGGCCTCACCGTCGATGGTGATCTCTTCGTCGCCTGCAACGAGTGCGCGTTCCCCATTTGCCGGACTTGCTATGAGTACGAACGCCGGGAGGGAAACCAAGTCTGCCCTCAGTGCAAAACAAGGTTCAAGCGGCTCAAAGGTAAATAAATAAAAGAAAGAAAACCAAGTGAGGAAGCCCTAATTCACCTCCCTGCTTCCATTCACTAGATCAACCTGAAATTTTCTCGTTTAATTTAGCATTATATCATTCAAACACATGAAAGTTTCCTTTCACTAGATATTGTAGCACAGTAGATCCATGTGGTAATGATCATTCTTGTAATAGATTCTGCAATGGTTTTACCCCTCCTAATTCCCTTGTTGTCCATCTCTTTTCACTTCAATCTTACTTGCATCAGATTGTTGGATTCATAGCATTTGTGCTTGCAGGGTGCCCACGTGTGCCTGGTGACGAGGAAGAGGATGATGTTGATGATCTCGAACATGAGTTTGACTGGGGAGATGATCATGACTCACAATACTTGGCCGAGGCCATGCTGCACGGCCGCATGAGCTACGGCCGACATGGTGACATAAATTACCCTCATGTGGCTCGTCGTATGCCCCAAGTCCCTCTTCTCACCAATGGAGAGATGGTATCACCGAATCACACAATACCGTTCATTATTTTTGGACTCAGTAGTGCAATTCAGTTCTGGTTAACAATTTCCTACTTTGATTCTACAGGTTGATGACATTCCTCCAGAGCAGCATGCTCTTGTTCCTTCTTTCATGGGTGGTGGAGGGAAAAGGATTCATCCTCTTCCCTTTCCCGATCACAATGTTCCAGGTATTTGCATTACCTCTGTGGTCTACACCTTATATAAACTGAACTAGTATGATATTCTTGTATAATTTTTGATTGATAACAAAGCACTTTCTTCACAGTGCAACCTAGATCCATGGACCCTTCAAAGGATCTTGCTGCTTATGGATATGGGAGTGTGGCATGGAAGGAGCGGATGGAGAGCTGGAAGCAAAAGCAAGAGAAATTTCAGATGGCCAGGAGCAATGGCGGTGATAAAGGCTGGGATAATAATAATGATGAATCTGATTTACCATTGTAAGCCCTAGCACTAGTTAAATTTCTAAAACTTTTGAGAATCGTGTTATAATTACTTCCGATAATTGTTTGATCCACTTTTCCATTTTCATGTGTGTTTATTCTGAAATTCAATTTGACTTTCAACTTATCTCTGTAGAATGGATGAAGCTAGGCAACCATTGTCAAGAAAGCTACCGATCCCTTCTAGCAAAATAAACCCATACAGAATGATCATCTTAATTCGACTTGTAGTTGCTGGGTTTTTCTTCCATTATCGGATTACCAACCCTGCAAAAGATGCATATCCATTGTGGCTGATATCAGTCATCTGCGAAATCTGGTTTGCCTTGTCTTGGATTCTCGATCAGTTTCCCAAGTGGCTTCCAATAGAGAGGGAAACTTATCTTGATAGGTTGTCCTTGAGGTAATTAATGCTGTCACCGTGAAATCTCATTGTTCACTTAGTCAATGTCTTCCTAATTGTTCATTCATGTTCTTAGATATGAAAAAGAAGGGCAACCTTCTCAATTGGCTCCAATGGACATATTTGTGAGTACAGTTGATCCAATGAAGGAACCCCCTTTAATCACTGCAAATACTGTTCTCTCGATCCTTGCTGTGGACTATCCAGTGGAAAAAGTATCCTGCTATGTCTCAGATGATGGTGCTGCTATGCTGACATTTGAAGCATTGTCTGAAACATCTGAGTTTGCAAAGAAATGGGTTCCATTTTGCAAGAAATTCAATATAGAGCCCCGTGCACCCGAGTGGTATTTTCAGCAGAAGATAGATTATCTGAAGGATAAGGTTCATCCTTCATTTGTAAAGGAAAGAAGAGCAATGAAGGTACAAAATAGTAATTACCATCAGTGGTGTAGTGTGCATTCTATTTGTGTTCCTTAAATTGCATCTGCTTTCAGAGAGAATACGAGGAATTTAAGGTACGAATAAATGGCCTCGTCGCAAAAGCACAAAAGGTACCTGAAGAAGGGTGGACAATGCAGGATGGAACACTGTGGCCTGGAAATAATGTCCGCGATCATCCAGGCATGATTCAGGTAAATCTTGTGTTTTCTTTCTTCATTTCTTTTTGCCTGGAAGTATGCATTGTTTTGCCAATTCAATTTCCCTTATACTGTTGGCATCTATATAACTTTTAGGTCTTCTTGGGGCAAAGCGGTGGGCATGATGTTGATGGGAATGAACTTCCACGCTTGGTTTATGTTTCAAGAGAAAAGAGACCTGGTTTCAATCATCATAAAAAGGCTGGAGCCATGAATGCTTTGGTGAGCAATTGTTCTTTATGAGTATCTTCCTGAATATCAAAATAGCTGCAGGTTTGCTCACTTTCCTGTAATGCATTTGGCAGGTCCGAGTCTCCGCTGTACTTACAAATGCACCTTATCTGCTGAATGTCGATTGTGATCATTACTTCAACAACAGCAAGGCAATACGAGAGGCAATGTGTTTTATGATGGATCCCCTTGTAGGAAAGAGAGTATGCTATGTGCAGTTTCCTCAGAGGTTCGATGGTATTGATCGACATGATCGATATGCTAATCGGAACATTGTGTTTTTTGATGTAAGTGTTAACTTGTGATATCTGTTACATATCCAACTAAAAGTTTATGCATTTGCATGGTTTGAGAACTAAAACAAAGACATGATGCAGATCAATATGAAAGGTTTGGATGGGATTCAAGGACCTATTTATGTCGGCACTGGATGTGCTTTCAGAAGACAAGCGTTATATGGAACTGATGCTCCGAAGAAAAAGAAACCCCCAAATAGGACTTGCAATTGCTGGCCTAAATGGTGCTGCTGTTTTTGCTGCTGCACTGGTAGCAGGAAGAAGGCAACAAAAAGTAAGCAGGAAAAGAAAAGGTCTGGTTCTAAAAGTATTGAGATTGCAGGATCAGCATATACTCTCGAAGGCATCGAAGAAGGAGTTAGAAGTATGTCTGTGCAATCAAAATTTTTTGAATACTTCATATCGTACTTTTGCATTTAACAATCTTTTAGTATATTTTATGGTATCTCCTAGTTCTGGTAACCATATAGGAGATAATGCAGTTCTTGAAGAACATATCTAGTCTATTTACTCATTCTCTAATTTTCATTATTCTCCTTGAATGTCTTTTAGTAGAAGATTTACAATGAATAGGTCACATCATACAACTGAATAGATACAGGGCAATTATTCAAGTGTTCTTAATATATATTGTAATGTTGTCGTCTTGTTAAAGGAAGCTATTCATGTTATTAGCTGTGGCTACGAAGACAAGACAGACTGGGGAAAAGAGGTGCTTCATCTTATCTCTAAAGTTTTTCTAGTTTACAGTCAGGACACTTTCATAATTTTCTATGTTTTCTACTTGCTGCAGATTGGGTGGATCTACGGTTCTGTTACTGAAGATATATTGACTGGTTTCAAGATGCATTGCCTGGTGATGAGGTTGAGAATTGTTTCCAGATGGTAGTTAATTTCACATTAGGATTGTTGGTCAAAACGTAATCAAGTATTTGGTTCAATTTACAGGAAGCAAAAGAAAATTTCCAACTTCTGCAAAAGGTTATATCTATTCTCGGGGATGAGGAGAAAAGAGCGGTCTATGATGAGACTGGTTATACTGGTGATGATGTAATATCTTTTGAAAGATTGATTTCCTCTTGTATTATATTATTTCTACACCAAGAAATAGATGGGCAACCCTCTCGTCATCTTTTTGGAATGTTTGTTTTCAACAGGCTTTGGGTGGGGATGCTGCTGAGACTCTGCAGGAGTATTTCAGAACCGTGTACAAACAAGTATAGCCCCTGAAATGTCCAATTTCATTGTCATCCAGTTAAACTTGTATGATAACATGATTGCATAGATCAGTTTATTTCTTTTGGTTTTAGGTTACTGAAGCTGACATTGAAGAATTTGAAGCTAGTTATAGAGGCTCTGATTCTGAGAAAAAAGATTTGAAGGATCTTTACGTAAAATTCAATGGCAATATGAATAGGTAATGAAGAAAATACCTTCAGTTCTTTGTATTTCAATCTGGCTTGTTCAGTTAAAATTTCCTAATTTTGCATGGATTTAAAACTGGAACTACCGCAAGCTTTTTAGGACATTGATTATTAACTAGGTTTTATTATTAATTTGTTTGCTTGTTGTAAAAGGAAAAAAGGTAACATTTTTTTTGTTCATATAGTAATACTGCGACTGCAAGTCCATTGAGGCTCATAATTAAAGTTGTACCATGACAAGTCACCTGTTTTGTTCAGGCTGTTCTGTTCAATGATTTGTTCTGATCCAAAGTTGGATTCTCACCGCTTCAAGGATGCAATCGATGAAGCAATAGCTGAAGGTGAGATGTTTTCCCCATAGTTGCAGTTATATCTCAGCGCAGGAGCCAGAGAAAGGAGCAGTTCAATTCCATACTCTCCTCCATCGTGGCTAAATGTGGTAGCAGTGCCGATACTGAACCAACTGAAGAAGAGTTTCAGAAAGCACGACAGAGGCTTGAGAATAAGCAAGTGAAAAAGAGAAAACATTAGCATGTTGGACCTCCGTCAATGGCTAAAGTTTTTGTATTCCTAGTTTGTAGTTTCTCAGCTGAATGTGGATTAAACTGATGAGTTGAAAGGTAGAATACTTACGGGAAAAATAATGTTTGCCCTTTGATATCCACCGATATCTACAGGTCTTGCATCGTTTATACTATTGGTAGGTTCTGAACTTGGCAAGGATTGAACTGTTTAATGTAGTTGGATTCCCTCTCATATATCAGATCGACATTTGAATTTTACTACGTTGATACCTACCTGATAAATCGATCAGTTCACTTCCATTTTTTACATTCCAAAAATTTTATCTTTTTTTCAACTATACTCTGGAGTTCTATTGGTATCATGATGCATTCCTATTATTGTTTTTGCTTGAAAATGTGTTCCAGGAAAGGACCCAATTTCTTTTGACACTAACGATGAAAACATGTCAATCGCATTATAATCAGCATTGTCAATAGCGTAACAAAACAAGGCATTTCATAACAATCAGCAAGATGCCACACTAGTACAGATCAGTGTGCAGACCTGTTGTCAATATGTTAGGAAATCCGTGATGGGTGAATCAAAACTAGTTGTTTGTTCTGCCTTGCAAAGCTTCTCTAAGCACAAGATATTCAATCACTTGCATCTATTTGTATCTACATCTATACTTCAAAAGAAAAACTAGAAGCAAAGCAAAGCGAAGCAGAAGATTATTTCAATGGGAACAAGCAAAGCGAAGGATTCAACAGGCAACAATCAGAATCATTATTAGTTAAAAAAAAACAAAACAACAACATGAAGCTGAGAGAAAAATCACTATCCTAATAGTGGTGCAAAATTCAATGTCTAAACCTCCGTCAATGGCTAAATGGTTATTCAAATGCAGAATTGCAGCAATGAACCAAGTGAACACACATAATCTTCTTGTTCATAATCAATGCAATTACACATAATTTACTTGAACAAAATTGCAACTAAATTATCTATGCAAGCGAACTAAAGCAAGAGTATTCCGTATTATATAACCCCTTGAGGGCAGGATCAACCACACTATCCAGTGCATCAATATCGTGGAGCTGAGGAGTAGCCCAAAGAAGAACACATAATAAGTCATTACAAAAGGTTTAAACTATTACATAACATGTTCCGCATCATCCATCCTATAACATTACAACACCAACATATCAACCTAATACGCCTTCAGCTGGTTCTTACAAACATTTAGCTATCATATAACAACAACAACAACATTACTTAATACTAATTATCAAGACGGAACTAACAAAGTAATAAGGTACATGGCCAAAAGAGTCAAATCCACTATAACTAATATCCATACCACCAATGGAACATTCCAATTTCCCAGATTATGTCCATGAGAAGCAATGTGTTGACTTCCTAGCCTTGACTCTGTGCTTCCTAACCTTCCACGACATTTTTCACTGGTGTCTTCATCAGACAAAGTATCGGCTACCACCCACTTTTGCCAGCCATGTTGCCCACATCGATAATACATCCTTCCGGGATTGTTGGTCGATCTAGAAACACATACCAATGTTCTTCGTCCACAAACTTTGCATGGTACATTTTCAAATTTTGTATTGTCGATGGAGCTGTAGCTTGATGATGCCATGAAATACCAACCTAATAAGCAAATTAGGAACATGCAAATTAAGAACATGCAAAGTACCAGATAAATTATCTTATTGTAATAAGAGAAATGCTAAGTAACATGCAAAGATTTTCATAAGAAATAAGTATTGCTCGATTTTCATATCTAAGATATGAGGGTTCACGTTATGGAAAGAAACAATTGATAAGCTAAAGTACATAGGAAAAATAGATCCAAACAGCATAGGCTTAGAAAAGAAGTTCATTAGTAGTGATGGGTAATCCATAGTTTAAATAAGAACGCAAGAAGAACACAAACAACTGGTTCCACCATCTTATTCACAACTTTTACCCTTACTAAATGAACTACATCCAAAGATCACTTTGCAAAAAAATTATATACATAAGTATTTTGAAAATCAACATTGATGCTACCTAAACCCAGTTATCTCTTTACACAGTACAAAGCTTATGTTCTGAGTGAGTAAATTCAATCGAAATTTCCTAAATGACTATTTCTAAGTAGTAGCACATAAGTCCATCTCAAAATGTGAGAACTGAAACAATAACATACAAGTAGCATCAGGATTGGAGATGCATTTGGTCATGTAGTTTGTTCCATGTGGAAATCAAAACTCAAACAACCAAACAATCAAATCCACTACAAAATTGCTAAGCTAAATTCAATTTTCAAATGGATAACTTATAAGGGATAGCTATCAGGGTTGTACTTCCCTCTAACACATTTGGTTTTAAGAACTTACTAAACCAAAGCCACTACTCCAAAACAAAAACCAAAATCAAAACCCAAACAAGCAAACAATTAACATACACGCACAAAGAAGTTGAGCCTTTTCATAATTTATACGGGTAAGAGATAACCTGCAATTTGTTGAAAGGTGAAAAGCAAGACTCGACAGTCTTGTTTGCCGGGAGAGTCGAACCCAGCAACTACCTCGGAGCAGCTAAACAGATGAAAAATGAGCATCATTAAGATCCGTTCAATAGATAGTCGATTTGGACAAAAAAAAATAATACAAAATTTGCAAGATCAGCTAAGGAAAATTCGAATACCTTATACCTAGATTCGTTGGCTGAATCTTTGACGGGGAAGTCGGAGGGCTGGGATTTAGGGCACGGCGGTGAGAGTTAGGGCAGGGAGGCGCGGAGAGATCTGGAGGCAGCAGGGATGGCTCGGGAAGAAGGAATGGGGGCGGAGAGGCGCGGAGAGATCTGGAGTAGGCGGCAGGGAGGGCTCTCGCGGAGAGATCTGGAGGACGCAACAGGGAGGGGAGGGGGCGGAGAGATCTGGAGGAGGCGGCAGGGAGGATTCAAACACCGCGGAGAGTTATGGAGGCGGCAGGGAGGGATCGGGAAGAAGGAATCGGGGCGGAGAGGCGCGGAGAGTAGGCAGGGAGTAGGCGGCAGGGAGGGCTCGCGCGGAGAGATCTGGAGGAGGCGAGGCGGCAGGGAGGGCTCGCGTGAAGAGTAGGAAGCAGGGAGGGCTTGCGCGGGGAGAGATCTGGAGGAGGCGGCAGCGAGGGCTCGCGCGGCGGCAAGGAGGTCGCGGCGACAGGGAGGGAGTCGGGGAAGAAGGAATTAGGGCTGAGAGAAAGAAAAGAGAAATGCGCGGTAGTCGAAATTTTTTTTTGTTTTCTCTTTGACTCGAGCTGATCTGGCAGAAGCCACGCGAGCAGCCACCTGTTTCGAGATGGGCTTTCGAGATAAGATTTCGAGATGAATATCATTTAGGTTCGAGAATAATAAAACAAAATTGTCAGAATTAAAAAAATATATAAAATATTAAACCTCAATATTTTCTATCACAGAAAATTAATTTTAAATGAAAATTCTTTTTATTTAATTTCCTAATTTTAAAATAAAGTATTTTCTTAAAAAAATTAGTAAACTTTCTAAGCTCCAAAAATTATTAAATTTTACCTCCAACTAGGAAAATGTTTTACCTTTACCAAAAATATTTTACATAAAATTTTGTACAGAATACTTGGAAAATAAAACTTTTAATTTCATGCATGCATTTTAAGTCAATCATTTATTAAAAAAAAATTCTTTCTACAGTTGACTATTCTAAAATTTTTCTAAGGAATCCAAATAGACATCCAAAATAAGTTCATCCTATTAATTTTTTTTTCAAATATTTTTGTGGAATAAAATATTTTAGTACTTTTTTATTTGACCCCTAGGGTATCTTAAATTATATTTGTGTGGAAATCGGGGCTATGATACAGTGGTAAGGGCGTTCAGTTGTCTTCTAGGCATTCATGGTTCGATTCCCAGTTACGACGCATTTGTAGAAATTTTTCCTCCAAATGAGACTCGCAACTAAGGGATGTTGGCTGGGCCGCCCGACGCGAGTGCTTCCCGATTTACCCTAGTAGCGGGTAGAAAACTTCCCTAGTGGCCTAGTGGCGGGTAGAAAACTTCCCTAGTGGCGGGTAGAAAACTTCTGTGGGGTCGGGCCGGCCACCCCAGAGACATTCAATGAGGCTAACTGGTTCATCGTTTTTTTGGTTGACTAAATTTTGTTCTTTAACATGATATTCAGATTATTCGCACCAATGGTAAATTTTTCTAATGCAAATTTTTAATTTTCTATTTGTTCCTTCAATTTTATATTTTTATTTAAAGAGCGTGAATTTTTTAATCTTTTTTCTAATTCAATTTTGACTTTTACAATTCTATAAGCCTAGTCCTTAGTTTGAATAATGAACTAGAAAGTATTTTTATTGTATCGTAAAGTTGAGCAGTCTCCATCTCAGCTTCTAGTCCCTCGAATATATCCCTTGCATCCTTCACACTCCACCAAAATACTCTTCCACAGCTTCTCGTATCTCGAATGTACCGAGCCAGTCGACTCCTTTCCTATGTCATCCTTCTCGCTTGCTTGCGTCTTCTGTCATCTCCGATGCTCCTTAGCCATCGAGTATATGTATGTTTTCCTAAATCTCTGCACACTTAGACATGCAGATCAAAACACAATGACCTAATTTGAACTTATTTGATAATACATTAAAACACAGCTAGAGGCTCTAACCATATCTCCTACTCATCCAAATAGAACGACAACAATTAAAATGACAGTTGATAATGAAAATGGTCGCATAAGAAAATTTGCGATAAGAAAAAGATATTATAAAGTCATAAAAAAAAGTTTTGTTGCTATAAAAATTTTAAAATTAAAAAACATCGAGCTCACTATTATCGGGCCAAGAAGACTCCATAAGAATCTCGTCTAGGTTTGGAGGACCTAACATGACTTCTCGTGGAAGATCTATTAACATGGTATCATTATATTCGAAGTTATGTAATTAAAGAAGTTTATACTGAATAAAAGAAAAAGGAAAAGTAAAAGCAAAGCAACAGACTTTGAGTATTTATGAGTAAAAGAATCTTTAACTTCTTTTGCAGTGAGATGCAGATAAAGGATATCTTGGTTTCCAAAGCAAGAATTGTTGCTTGTGAAGATGACAAATAAAATATGAAGATATGTCTCTTATGCGATATTTTCCCACTTAGTTTTCTTGATCACCACTTCCACCATCGTTGCATAAGCTCAATCACAAGGAAAGAAAACAAGTTCAGTAATGGAAATCATGTTGGCCTCCTTTGAATTGAAGTCCTTGTTGTCGAAAATGCGACCGTCGCCGGCAATGATGGCAATT
>JBAMIB010000038.1:5310026-5325499 GCA_037177415.1 Kaempferia rotunda | reverse complement strand
TTGGATTTTCTCTTCTGCCAACCTTCCCGTTGGACTTGCCCTTTCCTAACCTCCAGTTAGGACTTTCCTAGTCAAGTATCCAATCAACCTTGACTTACTTGACTTCTTTTCGACAATCTCCTAGATAGACAATTGCACATGCAATCTCTATCTATTGTCAAACATTGAAACATCAGCTTGAGCCAACTCAAACTTAGTCAAACAGGTCAACCTGACTCAGGAACAATTGCAACAAGTAATCTCCTCATACATTGTCAAACATCGAAATTTGAGGCCTAAACTTGACCCAATTCAATCTCGGTCAACTTGACCCGAGGATAATTGCACCAACAGTATGCACGAGGATAACAAACCACTCCTGAAACTCCAACCATACTTAATAGCTTCTTCTTCTCAAGTGACCTCTTCACTCAGTAATGGCTCTAAACAATGGTCTATTTCCTCAACATGCCTTCTCAGTTAAATTGTGCTCCGGTAAATCTCCTTTGTTTTTTAAAGTTCCTTTGACTGTATAAAATATGTAAAGAATAGGTTCACTGTTTATCTAGTTAATTTCTCATGCATCATCCGATGTTTGTTGACTGAACTGGCTAATTCTTGTCTGTTACAGGTTTAATATTGCAGCAGATCTCACTGAACAAGCTAGAGGCGTTGGCCAGCTCGGGCTTGCTGGCATTCTTGTTTGGCTGAGATTCATGGCAATGAGACATCTCATTTGGAATAAAAACTACAATGTCAAGCCACGGTATCACTAGATCCTCTCCATTGTAATGAGATTGTTACTTTAGTCTTTTTTTAATCATGAAAATCCCATTTGGGTTACCAAAGGAAGGAAAATCTAAGCGAGTAGTGCCATTAAAATTTCACAAAATAAAAAAGAAAGTATTTAGGAACTGAAATAGGAGCTTATCTATTGATGTGGTACTCCCAATTTGTTGTGCAAAGATTTAGAGTGTGATCTATAAATTGGTTATAATCCATGAATATTTAGGATTCAACTACTGATATGTGTCAATACCTTATAATTTTGTAGACTAGAAATAAATTATTCTTGTCTTCTCTGTCTTCAACTCACTCTTCAGTGAGCTACTCTAGGATATAGCAATACCATTTCATGAATATCTAAGCTTCAACTAATAGAGATATATTAATCTTTACTTTTCAGTAAGTTTTTTCACAATCCCAACTTTTATTTATGAAAAATTATTTAACAAACGTGAATGCAATATTTTGACATTCATAAAACTACATTTTTCACACTTGCAGGGAGATTAGTAAAGCTCAGGACAGGCTCACAGATCTTCTTCAGGACATCTACAAAGACTCCCCCCAGTATAGAGAGATTTTGAGGATGATCATGGCTACTGTTGGTAGGGGCGGTGAAGGTGATGTTGGTCAGCGTATCCGAGACGAAATATTAGTTATACAGGTACGTCAGTTTAGTTGAACTTGGTATCTTCCATTTTCTTTGAGAACATGTAATGACTGTTATTATTTTGTTTTAGAGAAACAATGACTGCAAGGGAGGAATGATGGAGGAATGGCATCAGAAGCTACATAACAACACTAGCCCAGATGATGTTGTGATATGCCAGGTATTTTTTACGTCTAACTCTAAATTGTTTTATAAATTAACAAGCTGAAACCTTCTATTTTTTCCAGGCACTTATTGATTATATCAAAAGTGATTTTGACATCAGTGTGTACTGGGACACTTTAAATAAAAATGGAATAACCAAGGAACGTTTGTTGAGCTATGATCGAGCTATTCATTCTGAACCAAGTTTCAGGAGGGATCAGAAAGAGGGTCTTTTGCGTGATCTAGGAAACTACATGAGGACGTTGAAGGTGCATACTTTTATGCTTAAATGCACTCTATAAGACAGTTGTTCTCAATCAAATTTAAAGTTTCTGTGGAATAAAAGGAAATCATATACTGTTGTTTCTTTCTTTATTGTTTGGAAAATTAAACTAACACTGATGTGGGTGAAACTACCCACTAGAACCAGAACCTGAGCTAGACTCAGGGTACTGTTATAATTCTGAACATAACAAACACATTAAGTCATTTTCTCTTGACTTTACTTTCCAATTGAATTTCTTGTTCTCATTTCCCTTTGCTTTTCTATAGGCAGTTCACTCTGGTGCAGATCTTGAGTCTGCCATTGCTACGTGTATGGGTTACAAGTCTGAGGTAAATGTCTCATTAGATACTTCTGGTTGGATTTTTCTTATTTATCATCCTTTATATGACCTTTGTTGTCATTCAGGGTCAAGGCTTTATGGTTGGTGTTCAAATAAACCCAATAAGGGGATTGCCATCAGGAATTTCTGTAACTACCTTCTGTATCTTTTATCAATCACTGAGTTTATTACTTCTTTGAAATGCAAGTAATGTATTTGATTGAACAGGGTCTAATGGAATTCATTCTAAAACATGTTGAAGATAAAAGAGTGGAGCCTTTGATAGAGGTAACATTGTCCAGGTTCTTTTCATTCTATGTATAGCAGCACATTGTATGATATTTAGTATCTTATTATTTTAATCCTTTGGTCAATCCTTGGAACTTTAATTTTTTCTGAATGTGTTCACAATCTTGACACAAAAGCAGTACGGCTAGTGTATACTGATTCCATAATTTGGTTCTTTTAGGGGTTGTTGGAGGCACGAGTGGAACTTAGACCATTGCTTCTTAGCTCTCATGAACGGCTGAAGGATCTTATTTTTTTGGATATCGCCCTTGATTCCACTGTCAGGACAGCTGTTGAGAGAGGATATGAGGAATTGAGTAATGCGGAGCCAGAGGTGTTCAATACTTCTCAGTTTTTTGTTGCATTGTAGTTGTTTATCTGTAATATTTTCTTTAGATGACATAGTCATTCCTTCAATGCCAGAAACTTATTTACCTCATTACACTGCTTCTTGAGAATCTTGCACTGTCTACAGATGATAATGAGGACCTCATATATTGCTTGAAGGTAATTATCTAAGCCCTGTTGTTTCAGTTTACATCTTCACTTACTGACATTTATATATTGTATGGTGAGCATTAGATTGTATGCAATGGTTTATTATTCCTCTTGATGAACAAATTCCCAATCATAAATAATGCTTTAATTCTTGAAAAGATCTTATTAGTTTTTTTTTTTGTTTTTTGAAAAGATCTTATTAGTTAAAACATCAAGGTATTGACCGCTTATCTTTTTTCTTATGATTAATTCCTAAGTTTTGGACTGTTATCCACCGCGTAATAGACATTGTCTTCTTTAAGTTCATAAGGTCTTAGTTCTTTACCTATTATTCATGGAAATTACATCCAATGGAGATATATGTTTTTCCATTACAATTATCATTTTAGAAACTTATAATATTTCATCATGGTTTAAAATCTCATGCCGTACTGGGCAGTACGGGCGAAACATATCATTCTCCTCGTCGATTGGCACAGTGCAGACACCGGCATCCCCACAGCTACACGGAGGCCTCATAGGAACTTGCGGCCAAGTGGAGCCCTCACTTGAGGCCTCACATGAGACTGCGGCAGTTGTGCGAGTCTTAGTTTTTTTTCAATTAAAAAAAACCTTTCTATTTTTTAAATGTTAATTATTTTTACGCCGTTGTTTTTTTTAACTATTATTTTTTTAATGGTTAATTTTTTTCACCTCTTAATTCTTTCTCTTTCTTCCCTATATTTTAATTTTTTATTCCTTTCATCCTTAAACACATGAAAAAAAATTCTTTTAATTTTTTTTCTTATTCTTTTCCTTCTTAAATATATAGGGAAAAAATTTCTTCAACTGATGAAAATAAATTAAATTTAATTTAATTTAAACCTACTTGGTCCTAATCATTATATCTAGATTTAGTTGATCCTAAATTAATTTTTAGTTAATTCTAGTTTTTAAAATATTAGTTTAACCTAATAGTAAGTATTCATAGTAATCAAATATTATAATAATATTTTTTAATTAATATATTTTATATTTAAAAAAGTATTGAAATCGTATCGGCATGGCAGGATATGATACCGAAACTATATCATTCTGGTTATACATTGAAACTCCGATACGAGTCAAAAGTTTAAATCATGTTATACATTATGGTTAATTTTAGATATTTATGAAAAGTTGGAGACAGTCAAAAAACATTTGTGTTATGGCTGCAACAAAGTGGAACTCAAAGGATAAATGGAGAGATTTGGAGCTATAGTTGTGTCATTCGGAATTCTGTATAACCAAATTATTGGTCTTTTATTTTGAGAATGTTGAGGAAATATAGAATTAGATGGTTTCTAGAATGTAGTTCCAATGATTGTTTATGAAAGAAAATATGTAAAAATGATTCCATCATAATTGATAGATTTAGTAGTTAAGCCAAGTCACTATAATGTAATATAAACTAATTTAAATAGTCTGAATGGTACTGACATTACATACAGTGGTGAGATAATATCCACCATGATTTGGTGGTTGATCCCTAATAGTTGGGACACTGATTTGTTGTTATTGTAGATATATATGCTTATGCACTGGTCATTCCTGTTGTCTATTATTTCCAAGAGTGAGCTTATAAATTCAACTAAGAATCTATTTTTCCTTGGATCCAGCATTAAGTTATTGTAATCATGTATTGCTTTTGAAGGGATGGAAACATTCGATGGAGATGTCTAAGCAAAAAGATGATCAGTGGGCACTGTTTGCTAAGTCATTTCTTGACAGGACCCGTCTGGCTTTATCAAGCAAGGCAGAATATTACCATCAAATTTTGCAACCTTCAGCTGAATACCTTGGATCATTGCTTGATGTTGATCCATGGGCGGTATGCAAATTACTTGGAGATTCGTTGAAACATTCACTATGATAAATTACCTTAATAAGGACCTACCTCTACAGGTAAGCATATTCACAGAAGAAATCATACGGGCTGGATCAGCAGCTTCTTTATCTGCACTTCTTCAGCGACTTGACCCTCTTCTTCGGAAAGTTGCACATTTAGGAAGGTTGTTCATAAGTTTCATAGTTATTTTTATGTAGTAAAATGAGGGTTGTCCAGTCATCTAGAGTTAGACTATAATATCATAAGTGAGCTAATCATTTCTAAGCATGTACTTTGATGCCTTTGAGGTTCTTTCTCTTTTATTTCAATTCCATAATTTTTAGCTGGTTGGAACAGTTGGCAGGTCATAAGCCCTGTTGAAGTTGCTGGATATGTTGAAGTTGTAGAAGAATTGCTTGCTGTCCAGAATAAATCATATACACAATCAACAATTTTGGTTGCAAAACATGTAAGGGGAGAAGAGGAAATACCAGATGGCACAGTTGCTGTTCTAACACCTGATATGCCTGATGTTCTATCTCATGTCTCTGTGCGAGCTAGAAATAGCAAGGTCCTGATATCATATTAATGCTTTGGTTAATCATTCAAAATGAATTTTCATGACTATAGATTACCACTATGCAGGTATGCTTTGCTACCTGCTTTGATGATAATATCCTGGATGAGTTTCGGAGGAATTCGGGAAAGTTCTTTCATCTAAAGCCCACGTCTGATGATATTGTATTTAGGTAATCGTTTACAGACAATAAAACAATTAAATTTTGTGAACCTCTTGTGAAGTACTAGAAATACACGACGTCCTTAATACTATAGTCACTGTTTTCTGTTTGCCTCATTTAGTGAAATAGAAAAAACTGAACCTGAAGATGTGGGTCCAGTTCAAGCTGGAGATGCACAAGCACCGCCATCGGTGACATTGGTTAGGAAGCACTTCAGTGGCAAGTATGCCATATCAGCTGAAGAATTTACCAATGAAATGGTTTGTGCTAAAATACATATTTATCATTTTGTTGTTCTTGTTTTATCAAAGTCACTGTCGTTCCTAATAGTAAGATTTATAAGGTGAAACTATAAATCACCTTAAATGTTTGACTTCATTTGCTACTTCTAAAAAACCCGTATTTTATGCATTCAACAAGTTGTAATTGTATTTTTTTACCATTAGGTTGGTGCTAAATCGCGGAATATTTCATTTCTAAAAGGAAAGGTTCCTTCCTGGGTGGCCATTCCCACATCAGTCGCTCTACCATTTGGAGTTTTTGAGGAAGTTCTGTCAAATGACATAAACAAGGTGCTTGTTACGTTTAAGCATATCAGCTCTATCATTTTGTCATGAATTTGCATTTTAATTATTTTTTGTTACACGGTCAGAATCTCCTGTAGTCCATTGTATGTGTATATATATTCTCTCAGTTGGGCAATCATATACAGAAGTGTATTATTGAATATTATTACTGAGGTGAAAACTCCCTATACATGGAGATGAACATATTTATGTATATATATTTGGATATGTTCACATGGAAAGAAAATGCACAACTATTTGGGATTTGAAAGCCTATACTTCACTGTGCTCCAAATGAAAAGCTTGTATTCTTGCCAAAATGGTCAGAAACTATTGTTTTTTTTGGCTCCATCCAGATGAAGAAATACAACCTAGTCTAAAACTCCTACCTGTTTGGCCTTGGTGGTGCTGACTTGTCTTGGTGATTTGATTATTTATTATCTAGAATTTTTATTAAATGTTAGAGTCTTTTTATAGTTGTATAAAAGCATTAGCAAACCTAGTAAATTATGTTATATATTAAGAAACTACACTTTTTAGTTGTCTATAAGTAGACTTCCTATCTATTATTTCATTTATTCATGTTCCAACAATGTTATGGACGCCAATGCATGTTTCTTTTCTCTTGCGAGATTGGTGTGTGCCACTTCATGTGTACACAACCAAACTCATAACCTAAGGCTTATTGTATGCATTCTATAGAAGTCACCAAAATTCCCTTCTTGTGAACCTAGCCACACAGCTGTCACCACCCTTAGAGGACCTGGGATCTTTCTGCCCCCTCTTTTTCCATCGCCCACTAGAGCACCCAAATATCTTGTGGTGCCTTGTGCTCAGGAAAAGGAGTTGATGGTCTTAGAAAAGATAAGGCAAAGATTAGAGCATCTGAAGTAGCAGCTTGAGCTTGGTGGTGCACCTGAACTCACTACATGAACTCATTGTTCTCATTGCTTCCTCCCCTTGGTTAGATTCCATCCATGATTCTTTAATTTGTTATTTTGAAGTGAAAATGGAAGGTTTCAGATTCTTGGTCCGCATAGATATAAGAACTAATCAATGAGCTTGTTAGGCTCGACTATTTTTCCAAAATGCTTTAGCTAAGTTAACACTAGCTCACTTACCTAAGCTTATAAAATCTTTTCATGAGTTCACAACTCTTGTTATGAGACTACACTGGGATGTAATAATCCTCCCTTCTTAGACTTGATGTCCTTGTCAACTCTCCAGTCGAACTGTTTTTTTTCTTGAATGCCACTTCAACAACTTGATATATATATTTTTTTGTATAACACATAAAATTTGCATTTGTCAATGCAGGAAATTGTCAGCCAGCTACAGTTACTGAAAGAGAAGTTGGCTATTGGAGAATTTGATGCACTTCTCAACATAAGAAATATGATATTGCAGCTGGCATCTCCAATTGAGCTGGTAAAGCTAATCACTATGCACGGGGTTTTTAATATATGTGTTTAAAATATGCTTTCTTGTCAAAAGGTTAAGTTTGGTTATTAAATAAAGCTTATTCAATGTCACAGAAGATAGGATACTAATGGCTTAAATGGATAAAAAACCTGTGATGGTTCTTCAATTAATTTATGATTGTGTTCTTACTTTGCCAATGGTGAATAGGTTGAAACAAGCATAAAGATTATAGCATCCCTTTGGATTACATATTTCCCTAATGGACAAAGGTGTAGTGACAATTAATTATTATCCTGTAAAAATAAATCAAGAACCTTTAAGGATTTGAAGTGTTAACGTTTGATATATATGGAAGTGCACTATGCAGTCATATAATTATGTAGTTATATATATGTATTATGTGGTCATAAAGATTACAAGATGAAGCTTGATTTAATAATTTTCTGGATAATTTTGTATATGTATTATATAGTCATAATTAAAACAATTTGTAAAATTAGTATATCTATTATTTTTGAACTACTAAAAAACTAGTTACTAAAAACTAGTTACATATGAAAAGTTGCTTTTAGTTATCAATATAGAAAATGCTTTGCAAGGGTGGTATGCTGCGATATTAAACGTCTGACAGGTGTTCAAACAATGATATTGGGTTTTGTTTTTAAATATTTACAGAATGATTTGTCACCAGATGCCATTGCTGCTTATTTAATAACACCTGATTTCACACTGAATCCACTAGTTGTCTTTTGAGGTTTTGGCATTTCTGTTTATTCAACCTATTGTTGATAAATGCTGCTTCCTTGAACAATGACAATGGAACAATCATCCATGATTCTGCTTCAGGTACAAGAGCTAAAGGGAAAAATGCAGGCATCAGGAATGCCATGGCCTGGTGATGAGGGTGAACATCGGTGGGAACTTGCTTGGATGGCAATCAAAAGAGTAAGAAACTGTCCTGATCTGAACTTGAATATTTTATGAGTATTTAGTTTATCTATAGTGGGTTTAACATGAAGAATACAAATACTTAAATCTCTTGAAACCCAGACTTCTGCCATGACATGGGCACTTAAGTGATTCTGTAGCTTCCATCAAGTAGGCTCTTCACAAAAACTTAAACTTACAATGATTTCCTTTTCCTTTTATTGGTCGATTAGGTGTAAAAATATTTGGACTTGGACATGATTTCATGTGCATTCAATCCAAAGAACTGTCATTTCTTGAAGGCCAAATCACTTTGAGCTTTGCGTTTTCTGTTGTACGATGGGGTATACTCAGTGCTCTGAATCTCTTGGCTTTTGCTATTACCCATGAACATTAAACGGAATGTGCAATTTATCAGTTTATAGGATAATTTAAAATTTCCATCTAAGTGAATTACAAAGCTAAGCTACTGGAAATAGTGAACAGTTGATTGTGCTAATATGGTAATTCTAGTGCAACAATTTCATAATTCTCATTGAGTAGCATTGAACAAAAAAACACACTAAACACTTGGGTTCATCAAGGTTTGGGCTTCAAAGTGGAATGAGAGAGCATATTTTAGCACAAGGAAAGTCAAGTTGGATCATGACTATTTGTGCATGGCTGTCTTGGTTCAAGAAATCATTAGTGCTGATTATGCATTTGTCATCCACACTACAAACCCATCATCTGGAGATTCATCTGAAATATATGCCGAGGTATGCATAAAAATTACTATGTTTTTTTTTTTCCTAAATTCCATGAGCTAAGGCATTCTCCCTTGATTTGCTTTCAAAGGTTGTGAAAGGACTCGGAGAAACTCTTGTTGGAGCCTACCCAGGCCGGGCATTGAGCTTCGTCTGTAATAAGAACGATCTGAACTCGCCAAAGGTATATACTCATGCAGTTGGATTAGCATAAAGTCAATCACTCCGCTGCATCATCATGTCATACCATGCGACATTCAAGCATCTCAGACTGTCTATTTTAGGTACTTGGTTTCCCAAGCAAGCCTATTGGTCTATTCATCAAACAATCAATTATCTTCAGATCTGATTCTAATGGTGAAGATTTAGAAGGTTATGCAGGTGCTGGTCTGTATGACAGGTTAGTTCATTTTCTCATCCACTCTCAGCTCTATGTCGATGCCAACAAACTTATTTGGTTTTGTTTACCATCTCACTGTTTATCCAACACTTTAGTGTGCCCATGGATGAGGAAGAGAAAGTGGTACTCGACTATGTAGCCGACCCATTAATCATGGACAAGAACTTCCGTAATTCACTGCTCTCCAGCATTGCTCGAGCAGGTTATGCGATTGAGGAGCTCTATGGCTCTCCACAGGACATCGAAGGCGTTGTCAAGGATGGGAAAATCTTCGTCGTCCAAACAAGACCACAGATGTGATTCTTTAGGTTCAAAGCTGCTTCACTCGTTCTATTTATCCAAACGACAAGTACAAGAATAATTTCTACATTTCATCAATCATACCGACAAATTGAATACAATAAGTTAATGGCAAGCTCGATCAATTTGCAACACGAGGTCCTCTTCGCATGAGGCTCAAGATCCTGTATATGCAAGAGCGCAACGGCCATGTCTGAAGGGTCCTATAGTCCCCATATATCCATATATATGACACATGGACTGTATCGCTGTGAACCATCAAATATTATTGAAATTTTTGGTTGCTTATAAAATCCCCATTGTTAGTATTTATCTATGGCATGTTAATTAAATTCAGTCAAATGCCATTTCTCGGGCATGATTTGTATATAAGAAATCTTTCCACGGAAAATCTACATCCATGCTGGATGCCTATATTATTGTCCATCATCAAAGACTAATGTTCCACAACATACCAGTTAAGAGACTCCAATAGATTGCTCAGCAAGCCAAAGTTAAAGCTTTTCTTACATTTTAAGTAAAGTCATGTATCTATTCAAATTTGTTTTAGATTCCCTGCATATCAATCAAGCAGAGTCAGATGCAAAACCTGCTCCAAAAGTTTATAAAAATTTGCTGCTTTTATATAGCTAATGGGAAAAAAAAATTTCCCCTTTCATATCGTTCTCAGTTTTTCAATACAACAATAGACATGGACAGCCAACCAAGGCAGCAAAAATCATCCCGGTTCTGGTTCCCAATATGGAACCAAACACCAACTCCAACCCAACCAAACTCTTCACCTTTTCTTGTCGTAGAGTCTCGATCAAGGTCCACAAGAACGTCTCCATCTTCACCATCGCCATTTCCATCTTCCTCACCAGCGATATCCAGGTACGCACTACAATCATATCAAGAAGCTTCAGTTCCAACAATTTCTTCTCCAACTCCATCTCAAGGCGCTCCACAACTTCAACCATCTCAAAGAAACACAGAAGAAGTGCACAAGAAAACCATGGCATATACATCGTCAGTAGCAAATGAGCATCCTTCTGGTCAAGTACAAGAAGAGCCTGATACATTTAGAGAGCTGCACGGTAAGGCAAACAACTCCAAAATCCCACCAGCCAAGGAAGCAGAAAATGATTCAGGACTGGATTCAAAACTGGCCTATGACGAGCATACAACTATAAAAGTTGAAATTGCAGATGAGATCAGTTCTAAAAATGAAGGCCTATGACGAGCCTATCACTTCTTCTAATCAAGGCCAAAATTAAAAACAACACTCTCATAAATATACCCAAATGACTTTATAGATTTATGATATGGAGACAATGTAGCTACATGGACAATAAATTTGGAACTAAAATCAAGTTAAGAATGGCAGTATCAGTTAAGCAAATAATGCGTAATGCTGGACCAAACCCCAAAATAACCAAAACTGATTTTTTGTTAACTTACAGTATGAACAAGACAAAGATGCCTAAAACTTGTAGGTTTATATGAAAATAATATGAAAGACAACCTCATACACATAGTTAATCAAAAACAAAACAAAAAAAAAGAATCATCAGTAAACACCTGTTTCCTACACAACTATGTTTCTCAGTAATAAAAATCAGACATGGGAGTTTACTGCCCACACATTTACAATTCTATGCCTAACTTTCCATATTGTTTTACAAGATCTGGACCAAGACAAATGATCAATTTATGCAAGAAATAACCTGTTAACGGACTTATAGAGTTGCTAGTAGCGAATCCCAAAAATGCAAATGAAGTACCCTAGAACCAGTAACCTCATCAATTCAATAACCATGATAGATAACTAACACCTGCTGCCATATATCTTCTCGAGCTATCACATCCAGTACCTTCCAAAGATCTAATCTTTAGTCACAGAGCCTACTCCAATGTTTCAAACAAAGGAAACCCCCAAACATAATCCACGAATCTCGGTACAAGGAGGAAACCAAACAACATGGCCAACTGATAGCAACGTACTCCATACATTTGTGTTCGAACTTCTCATTAAGGCTGAAAACAAATAGTAGTATCAGATATTGCGGAGAAAAAACCAACCCCATCGTGTTAGATGCCGAGAAGCTCTTTCCTTTCTTCCACTACGTCTGCGTCTTTGCAGGTGCGACGGAAGAGCGGAGCCAGGAATGCAAAACCCTAGAGGCGGCCTCCTTATATAGCCACGGTGATGGAGTAAAGCATTGTTGGCATGTTCTCGGACCTGATTTATGTGGTTCGGTTTGAACCGGGTTTCATATTTAGCAAAAAGCAATCGTACGTAGATAGAGAGATAGATAGATAGTATCCATGGCAGATGTTAAGGGCATTCGCATCAGATTTTTCATCTAAAATCTAAAATTTAGGATAAAAAAAATTATTTTATTAAGTTTAGATATTCATTTTTTATTACATAATGCTTCAACTTCTCTATAATTTATCTTATATTTATTTTTTATTATTTTTTCTCTTTCCTCTATATTTTTTATTATTAGATGGAGGGGAGAGAAATATTTTTATTATTAGAGAGAAGAAAGAAATACTATTTTAATGTTTAGGGAATAGATTCCATTCCCTAAATTTAATTAGAGAACTACTATGCATGAAATGTATATTTAGCGAATGAGTAGGGTAGCTAATGTAAAAGTTTTTTTTATATAAAATGTAAATTTTAAGGTAAAAGTTTAATTTAGAATAATTGATGTGGATGCACTTAAAAGTAGAGCGGCATTTAACATATGGAAGGCCAAACAAATTATAAGCAATAAATGGTTCGTAATAATTTCATAACATAAACAAGTAGTAGAAGATTAGCATGCAAGCACATACAATGGGGTAAATTCAAAAATAAAAAATCTCAAAAAACAATGATAGAAAAGAAAGTTAATGATCATTAAATATACTGTACTAATGCAGCAGCTGAACCTGTTATTACTAATATTTAAAATGATTAAATCAATCAATTAATAATTAATTTGCAAGCCTTGGTGTAACAAAACCTAGTTTAACCTATATAGGTTTTGATACTTTCATTATGTCATGGCACAACATTTGTTAGATAATGATGTAGCATTATTGTTTTGTTAGATATCGCAAGAGCATTATGCCAATCATCTAAGTTTTAATCATTTTATTATAAATGTTAGACATATATATATATATCATTGATATATGTTATAGAATTTTTTATATAACTGTTACTTATTGTTTGTTTTTATTTTACCGCAGGAAAAGATGAATGAAAAAAGGCGAACGAAGCACCTAAGGTTCATTGATATGTATATTTTTGCCTTCACTTGTTAGGTTTGTTGTATGGAAACTTATTATGAGTTGTTGAAGTTGAAATGTTTGGATTATGAGTTGTTGAACTTGTTTGGACGTTGTAATTATGTATGAAATTGATATGTTTAGTTTTCGATGTCTTTTTGGTTGGATATGTATAATGTAAATGATGTTGTAAAAGTTTAAAGTTTGGATGTCGAATAGAATGTTTTTAGATGTTTGGATGGCGAATTGAATGTGTTTGGATGAAATTGATAGGTTGTATATGTTAAAAATGTATACAGGATACAAGAAAAAAGAGGTGACAAGTTGCCGAAATTTTTTTAGGTTTGCGACAAAATTTGCAACGAAAAAATTTTCGTTGCAAACTTGTCGTATTTTGCAACAAATATGAATTCGTTGCAAATTTTCGACGAATTTATTTTCGTCCCAAATATGGGACAAATTTATTTTGTTGCAAATATACGACGAATCCATATTTGTTGTAGATTTAAGACGAATCTGGATTCGTCGTAGATTTGCAACGAATCCAAATTTATCCCAAGTCTACGACGAATCTAGATTTGTCCTAAATTTGTAACGAATTTGGATTCTTTGCAAATCTGTGATAAATCCAAATTCGTTGCAAATAGATTTGTCGCAAATCAGTAACGAATCGAGATTCATCCCAAATTTGTGATGAATCTAAATTCATATTAAATCTGCGACGAAAAGACTTTTTCGTCCCAAATCTAGGACGAAAATTGCATGCGTCTAATCGCAAATATGCAACATTTTTTGTGATGAAAAAAATTTCGTCGGAAATCGGGGACAATTTTAAAAATTTGCCGCAAATTATAGATTATAAAAATTGTGACAAATTAATTTTTGTTCCAAATTTTCAATGAATTTTCTGATAAATAGAAAATTCATTGTAAAAAATTTGCAATGACAGATTTGGGACGAAATATTTTTCGTCGTCAAATTCATCGCAAAATATTTTTAAATTTTCATCTCAGATTTTATCTCAGAATTCAGATTTTTTTTTTTTTAATGTTTGTACCTTAACGTCCAACTCAATGATCCACTACATATATAACTTGGCATCCATCTAATACCGTACATGGAAGAGTTAAAATCTTGATCCAATAGGTAACATTATAATATAATAAATATAAAATCTTATCATCATAAACCATCATAAAATAATTATCTTAACATTAGTTTTTATTTTATTTTTTATATTTTAAAACTTTTAGAAATATATTTTTCTCTACATAGATAATAAGATTATTATTCATTCAATTATCACTAATTCAATTTGTGTGAGACCAGATCCTCTGGTCCACACCCTATTTGAGGCCAGATTGAGGTTGCAATCCGGCCACAATTGTTTGCGGTCCATCGACGGATCCACACGTCCATCTAGGTTGTAGTTTGGATCCGGGCGGGTTGCCGGAGGCCGCTCCAAGGCAGTCGGAGGTGGGAGGGTGATCAGGTTACCTGTCGTCGAGGGGGGCGACCTCCGAGCGGCCTCCGGCCACCTGCCCGAACCTAAACTATAACCTAGATGGGTGGATGAACCCGTCGATAGACCGCAAATAATTACGGTTGGATTACTACCACAATCAGGCCTCAAATAGGGTGCGTATTATCCCCTGGTCCACAAAACTACAACCAAGGTAACCCTGTGTGTATCCCATAAAAACAAAATACGATCATTAATAGCATAAATGAAATTAATTACCATCCCTATACCTGGAAATTTCCTTTGCATAATGGTGGCTAAATAATTCATATCAAGCTTTGTTTCCATAAGTGCCATGACTTGAATATGTTAGACCGTTTCAGGCCGGTAGACGGAGGTTGAGTAACCCTGCAAATTAAAATAAATAGATCTCGAGCTAACTTATAAGCAGTGATTCAATGTTAGTTAAACAGATAAACACAACATAAAAATAATAGAAAGAGGTCTGAGGTTACTTGGTTACAACATAGGTGGTTGTTAATCCAAGACAGTTAAAGATCACTAGAAAACTCTTTCGATGCAGGCGAAGAAACCTCTTACAGACTATAACAGCTCACGGAAAGACTATGAATTGATTACAGTAGTTGTGTATTCAGTTCTATTAACTTCCTAGCTCAATGGGTCCTTTTATAGGACCCAAAAATCCGATCTCATCGGCTTGAAGGCACCTTCAAGAGGATTGAAGGCGCCTCCATGCGGATAAACTTTTATCCGCACAGATAAAAGTTTATCTGCTCTAAACGGTCGTTGACCGCGACCTGAAGGCTTCT
>JBAMIB010000038.1:5297744-5309926 GCA_037177415.1 Kaempferia rotunda | reverse complement strand
AAACAAAGGTAAATATATCAATGGAAGAACATACTTCATGGCTGGCTCATGTTGAAGTGAAGATAGGAAAAGACTCAGGTAAGGATGAAACTGAGGAGCAAGGTAACAATCAGATCAAGAAGCTGAGGGTTGATGCTGAAAGCCAACATGCACAAAACATCGTCAATTTGGCAGGTGAAAATAATGGTGCATCCATGCTGATTGGGCATGAGACGTCAACTAATGCAAGCTGTCTTGAGACAGTACATGAAATTAATAAGCAGAGTAAAAGTATTCATGATGAGGATGAAACTCACAGGGAGAGATCACAAGTGAACAATGAGGTTCTTTCAAGCACAAGCATCAACAGCAATGTGCAGAATATCAACAACTCCATAATCCATAACAGCTCCTGCAGGCAAGAAGATCCTGGAGTTTGCTTGATTTTCTCTGGCAAACCTACTACTTTTAAACTGATGGAAAAAACTGATTAGTCTGCTCTCAAGCAAGATCATTATGATTATCAGAGAGAAATGAATCCACTATTGTCAAGAGTCACAGATCAAAATCTACAAAAACTTGGCAATGTTTCTTTATATATCAAATGAGCCTGCATGTTGAGACCCTTTACATTGCTGTATATGACCAATAAATAACAGTAGAATATTCTTTCATGAAACCTAATTAAATTACATAAGAACACAACTGAGTTTGGAAAATCCACCAGACTGAAACAGTGGTAAATATTAACATAAAAGCCACATTGTAAGCTCCAACATCTACTATGTCGGAATAGATTTGTCACGAATTGAAAAGGCTTACCATCCTTTGATGCTCAGGAGCAGCATTTGCAAGAGCAGAAGCCAATGTTCCAATGGGAGCAGGTTGGGACATGCCAACATCTCGCATAGGCAAACCTCCCATGTCATAAGGTGAGAGCATGCCGCCAACAACACCAGGCATAGGGACATCAGGCATGTTGCGACCTGTTGGATAACGTTGAACTCGTCCCCTTGGAAGCATCTGGTAGATCAACATTGGAGCCAAAAGATTTTAATGCAACGCATAAGAAATGCTGTAGTGCACATATCAGCTAGGCTTAGTGCTGCAAGTATATGTTCGTTATGTGAGCGTGTATATGAGCTTGACTGAAGGGCAAACATTTAACAATGTCTATTTCCCATTCTTCCAGTTATTTAGGATTTCCACTAAATCATCAAGTCAGGTTAAGAAACTAATGTCATTGCTTGCATTACTTCCCACAATAATATGATCACTAAACTCTATTTTACATTACTTAATGAACAAAAAAATTCAAGTTGTCACAAAGCTTGGAATTTCAATTCCTGAAGCCTTTAGATTATTTACTGACCTGTTGCTGCATTAAGGGTATTGGCTGCTGAGTCTGTTGCACTGGTCCTGCTCCAGTACGTCTGCCACCAGGACGGTGCACCTGCTGACCATGTTGGACAAGGGGCACAAAGAAATTGGGCATATGTGCTCCTGCAGGCCGCATTCCAGGTATAAGTTGTTGCTGGAAACCGAATCCAGGCTGTAAACAAAACCATCATGTTAATATTTACAGTAATAAAATGAAATGTCCCATTCTACAAAATTATATGGCAAAAATACCATAAGCAATAACATGAGTCAACATACATCCACAAACACAAAATTAAGTTCAGACCCATCCAATAGATCACTAAAACAAACTGTAGCAAACATCATTCGATGACAGAGCTTGAAAAGAATAAGGATAAAACAGCACTTCGAAAATTTTAAGAAACAAAATGCAAATTCGAGGCAATAATATGATTAGAGTATTACTTTCATAATATATCACAGAAACTACAAATAAAAATAAGGTAAAATTACCAAAATGTCCCCGTGGGTTTCATTTTTCCCAAGCAAGTGCCCCGTAATTGTTTTATCTAAACCACCCTAAACATGTCCTAGAAGATTATCTAACATTTTTAGTCAAATTTGTTATATGGGCCTAAACTAACTCATTTTCAAAAATAAGCCCTTTATTGTATTCCCTGAGATTCGATGCTTAAATTTTTGTTGTTTAACCCTAGATGAAACAGCACTTGGAAAATTTTAAAGAACAAAATGCAAATTTGAGACAACAATATGATTAGAGTGTTAGTTTCACAACAGTACATCACTGCAACTACAAATAAAAATAAAGCATAATTACCAAGTGTTCCCATGGGTTTCATGTTTCCCTAGCAAGTGCCCCGCACTTGGTTTTTAAAAAGCACTCCCTCCACATCTGAAAAGCACAAATGTCCTCCCTAAACATGTCAGCTGTCTGCCAAATAAAAATCTGACAAGTCTTTCACCAAGCCCCATCAATAACTACTATTCTAGAAACCCCTTGCAAATCTAACTGCCAACAGATGAGATTCTCTCAGGCCCAGAATGAGTTTAAATTGGACCAATCTACAGGGGAACCACCTTGAAAGCATAAAATTTGTAAGATTTTAGTGTCAAATATTTTAGAATTTAGAATTTTATTCCATCAAAAATGAATTTTCAAAAATGATCACTCTCTGTTATTTTCTTTGAAGCATCTAAACTCTAAAGTAAAAATGATATCTTCGTTATGTTTTCAGGAACTTTTGGAGTGATTATATTCTCTAATTTTTATTGTTTGAATCTGAAAGGACATCTAGCAGTTTTATCCAAACCTGCTAAATAGCAATAAGTGAGTCGCATTTCAAAAAAGATTTCTGTAATGTTCTATAAATACTTTGAAATCATTCTGTTCTCTTACTTTAATTATTTGAGTCTTCAATGGCATCTACCAATGTTGGCGGCAAACACTGATTGATAACCTAGATTCCTAATTTTCAAAAATTAATCACTATTATGTTCCCTAAAGCCTTTAATATCATTTTATGGTCTCATATCTCTCATCTGAGTCCTGGAAAGCCATCTAGCAATTTTAACCAAAACAGATGTATTCTAGTCAAATTTCAAATCCCTTTGTTGTTGCCTGAACCACATGGAGTTATTCTATGCTATTTGAACTTAGATAAATCGAAAGTTAAATTTTTTTTTAAATGAGCAATTTATTATTTCATAAGTATTTCTATGTTCTCATTTCTGTTGTTCTATTGTTTAAGTCCTAGAAGATTATCTAATATTTTTAGTCAAATTTGTTATATGGACCTAAACTTATTCATTTTCAAAAATAAGCCCTTTATCGAATCCCCTGACATTCCATGCTTTAATTTTTGTTGTTTAACCCTAGATGAATCTGAACTAGCCAAATCACATTTAAAAAATAATACCTCCATTGTGTTCCTAGAAGCCTCGAGTTTGTACAAAATCTGTTAGATAAATCTAAACTGCCTGATTAAAAAAAACTTTGTTGTGTTCTCTAAGCCTCTGCAGTCATTATATGCTTTCATTTTTGCCATTTAATTTCTAAAGACTTTAGAATCATTTCATGCCACATTCATGTTGTTTAAATCTTACAAAGTTATCTAACAAGTTTGCATGAACCCCAATTGGTCAAGGACAACATACGATTCATTTATAAAATTTAGTCAATCTTACTAAGAGAACCTAAAGATTAAATTGTCCAAGTTAGAAAATAAAATAACAACAAAGTGTTTGCTTGTGAAATTTGAAAAAATTTGGTCAAACTACTAGATGGACCTAAATAACTCGTACAAAAAAACAGGCACAATGGGAATTTGGAAAGTACACAGAACACAAGTATTGGCTTATTTTGGAAGAAATTTAGATTCGTACAGTAATTTTGTTTAACGCAGCTACATGATGGTCTTCTAGTGCTCTAATACCAGAAGAGAGCACACTATCAATTCAATTGCACAATCAAATTATATATTAAGGTCGTCAACAAAGAGAGAAATTGAAAATGACATTTAAATAAAAGAAAAACATGTTTCTAAATAAATGACAACAAGCATGAATACAAACAATTAAAGAAAAAAATGAAACCACAAATACATGGAGAAAAATAATAGTGATGATTGGAGGAAAAAACAAGGAGAGAAGTTCATCTGCAGCTAGGAGATAAAAGGAGTTCAAATTTTAAGCTAAGATTAATGAAAAGAAATATTATTTTGAGGGGATTACAAAGCTACAACAAAATTTAGGTTGGTTTAAAGGGAACTTAGGGTTTTTCACATGCGGGTAGCGCATACTTTGGGAAAATACAAAACATAGGACCCCCATGGGAAAAATTGAAACCTAAAGCACCCTAAGCGATTTTGCCATTAAAATTTATATCCTTTCAATATTTAGTAATGTCTACAATGTCCTTCCCCCTCGAAGCCTCATATGCCATCAAGACAACAAATATCTCCACACAAACCAACATATCAGTGACAGTAATTTAATTTCATATATAAAAGGGGGAAAGTTGATTCAAGTAAATTGGACATTTCCACAGCACAAACAGTTTGTCCCAACTTTTCATTAAAGTGCACCTCCTAGAACAAAGAAAAACGTTAGTTGTTCATCGAGCATACAAAAAAATAATAGATCCATTATGGAGTTCTATTACAAACCATCAAGTAACATATAAGTGCCAGGTGGGGTAGAGAGTATGAAACTTTGACCAAATATAAACTGTAAATTGACATTAAAATGCGTGAACATCTAAAAGAGTCCCACTACGAATCTTGAGCATGACCACATATAACATTATAATTGATAACGATGATATTTATCACAAATAATTAAGTAGTGTTACGTTATGCAACTGTGGACAAAAAAACAGAGGTATCTAATTCTTGAATATAGTTGATATGGAAGAACAAAAACAAGTGAAAAAAATTGAATTACATAACAGTAGATTTAGTTACCTGTGGTGGCATAAGGGCAGGAGGTGCTTGACCGTAAAATATTTGCTGCCCAAGACCAGGAGCACCAGGAGGGTACATAGGAACACGCTGACCAACAGTAGGAGTCATTGCTACAGGTCGTATTTGTGAAAACTGTGCCTGTAAATTAGGCAACAGTAAAATTAGCAAGTCAGATAAATCCCTGGAAATAATGGAACACTATTAGGATGGATACCAAGCTCGGAGAACATAATAAGCATTTTAAAATAAAAAAGCAAAAACTGCTTAATGCATTACTGGAAATATAAAATAAAGATTTCCTCCAACTAGTATTTGGCTTCTAATAAGGAAGATACGAAAATTCACATAATTTTCTAGCAGTGCCAATTCTAATGGTTTTAGTTATAATCCTCACAAAAAAAAAAAAACTAAACAAAGTTATGAGGATAAAAGGATCATAAGAATAATATGTAGTCAAGACAAAAAACCATGGTAGATTAGAATCTATGACACCATGTTCAGACATTTGTCAAAGACTGCAGCAGAAGTAGATGCCTTCACAAACTTGTTTATTACCATTGACGAGAATTCATAGAGTTCATAATACCTGCAGCCTAGCTCTTCTGTCTTCTTTACGCTGTGCAAGTGCAACATAGAGTGGCTTCCCGCAAACCATCTTTCCATTCATATCTGCAAGCTGTATAAAAACACAAAGCAACCAAATGGTATAACTATCATTCATATTTGTTAGGTACTGAGATAGAGAACATGGGAGACATAAAGATCTTACTGCATAAGATGCCTCTTCTGGAGTTGAGAAAGCCACAAATCCAGAACCTTTACTTGCACCATTTGGTTCCCGCATAACCTATGATTCGATGATATATCACATATAACAATGAGAAGGTCCTAACACATTAATAGACACACAAATTTCCCAATAGAGAGGAAATACCTTGCAAGAAGTAATTGTACCAAAACCAGAAAACAAATCTCTCAGCTTATCATCTCCAATACTATCATCCAAGTTCTTTAGATATAAGTTGAGCCCTTGGTATTTGTCGACTGTTTCTTTTGCAGTCTGGTCAAATTTTTCCTTTAGTTCTATTTCCCTTTCATATTTCTTCAGTGCCTTTCCAACATACCATTCTTTTTCATCAAATTTCTGTCCATTGAGTTCTTGAACTGCTTGAGCAGCAGCATCTGAATCCTCGAAATTTACAAAGCCAAAGCACCTTGATTTTTCCTCCCCATCCGTCATAACAACAGCACTAGTAATTTTCCCATACTTGCCGAAGATATTCTCGAGATCTTCCTTTGTAGTTGACTCAGAGAGGTTTTTGACATAGACATTAGAAAATTTTGTCTTATCTAAAAGGTTTTCCCTTTCATGCTTCCGGAGGAATGGTCCAACAAAAACTAGTTTATCATTAACTAACATGCCATTTAACTTACTAATTGCAGTCTGTGCTGACTCTTCTTGATCAAATTGTACAAAACCATATCCTTTTGACTGACCGGATGCATCTGTAGCAACCTTGCATGAAAGAATATTTCCGAATGTCGAAAAGATTTCATGTAGTGCTTTGTTGTTTATTGTTTTATCTAGATTCTGATAAGTAAAAAAGAACATGTTAAAGATGTGCCAAAATGTGTAAATATATGTGAAACCAAAAAATTTAACCAAATTGTACAGAATGAAGTTTAAAAAAAAACAGAAAATGGCCCATTACTTTTATGAATATATTTGCTGCCCCACTTCGGCGGATGCTAGGGTCACGATTCGAATACATAATGCGAATAGGCTTATTGTTAAGAAGGGCAAAGTTCAGCACGTTCATCGCCGTTGTAGCTATCAATCAAAACAAGAATCAGATCAAACAGATTCACACATCTGTTGAAATTTTGTGCATTAACTTAGGTAAAAAAAGAAAGATAATGTATTAAAACATCTGAACTTTTCCAAGTCATACATGAAAAATTCAGCAATCATCCAAGCAAATATTAAAATAAATGAAATCCTTTTAAAAAAACAATAATAATAATAATAATAATAAAATTGACCAACCAAAGGCAAATACATCATTGTAAAATTTGCATTTGAGGATTTGGGTTTCATAGAAGCTGTCAACATGTAAAAAAAATGCCAGTAACTATGAATATCGATCTTAAAAGCGAATTCACGAAAAGTTCAAGAAAATCAGCACCAGAAAGTGTAATATTTGTATGAGTTATCATCATTTTTTTTAAATAAACCACTACAAACATACTAAAACAAAAAATATGTAGAAATTTGCAACTTGTTAAGAAGTGCAAATAATATCTTTGTTTATAACAAGTGCACATTCCATAGTGGAATAAAATATTCCGGAGTGCACGTTCCAAATTTTAATCAAGGGTCTAAATTCAATTACACTGCCACTAGTGCAGATAGTAAGAATTTTTACAAAAGTTTTAAATTTATACATGGCAATGTATCCATTCCTTTTTTCATCCTAGATTTCCAGCCTTATCAGTGAAGAGCATTCCATGCTCACAGCTTTAATTGGAAAAAACATCTGCATTGCTTTAGTTCCCGCTCTCCATGTTCCTTTCAATTCCTTTCCTGAGCTTTATCTCGCTCCTCTTGCTATTTATATTCTTCCTCACTATCTTGGAAGTCGATCCCCACTCCACTCTGGTGAAGCTGCTGCCCAACTCCCTCTGCCTTCGAACTCACCTCACTCAAGCACTCTCCTTCAGACCAAGCGATAGGCCAAAGGAACACAGCTTGCTGACAGAGACAAAGAAGCAGAGGATGCTATTGTCCTACATCCCATGCAACACTCAATCAGATTGAACATTTCATGTCTGGTGTGGTGAGATCCTCCCCAAACCCCCAACTAATGTTGTCGAAAGTGCTAGGCGTCAGTCGGGCACGTTAAATTTTTTTAACTTTTTTTAGGTTGGAAGGCAAAAAGAAATTCAAATGCACTTTAAAAATTCCCAAGAAGACATTAATTTCATTGTAAAAATATTTAGACTTATTGAAATTATTGTACTTTAATATTTTAAAGTTATTGTACTTTATTTTTACTATGATCTAATATCTATTGAATTGAATTTTCATCCAATTAAGCTAGTTTTCAATTGAAATTTAAATATAATGAATATAATTGAACAAGCTTTCAATTAAAAACGAAAAAATGTTATTCTAAATTTCTAACAAAATATCCAATCACAATAAGTAATTAACAAGTTAAACATACAGTGAAATACACATTGATCTCAATGAAATACCAAAATTCAAAACAAGTAACAACTAGCAAGTAGATATATTAAAATGAAAATCAAGTAGACAAGTAGCATCAAATTAGTTTAACTAGACATATCAAAATGAACATATTGAATTTTCATCCAATTAAGCTAGTTTTCAATTGAAATTTAAATGTAATGAATATAATTGAACAAGCTTTCAATTAAAAATGAAAGACCGCTATTCTAAATTTCTAACAAAATATCCAATATCAAAATGAACATATTGAATTTTCATCCAATTAAGCTAGTTTTCAATTGAAATTTAAATATAATGAATATAATTGAACAAGTTTTCAATTAAAAATGAAAGAATGCTATTCTAAATTTCTAACAAAATATTCAATCACAATATGTAACTAACAAGTTAAACATACAGTGAAATACACATTGATATCAATGAAATACCAAAATTCAAAACAAGTAACAACTAGCAAATAGATATATTAAAATGAAAATTAAGTAGACAAGTAGCATCAAACTAGTTTAGCTAGACATATCAAAATGAACATCAAATTGACAAGTAGTAGAAAACCGTAAATACCAAAATGAATATCAAGTAAGGCGATTAGAGGGTTTTCGGTTTGGCTAGGGGTCGCCTAGGCCGAAATCTACAACATGGCCACCCACCGAACACTCTCTCCATGTTCCACCATGCCAACCCAAGCTACAACATCATCAGAACATCAGCTAGTCAGTGTGGAGCACCACTGTGATTAATCCATCCTAAAGATCCACAATCATTGCTGGATCCCCACTGACTTGAGGACTGCTATAAAGCAGTCTGAAGAAGGGTCACCTAGGAGATAGAAGATGACAATGAATGATGCTCCAAGTGCAAAGGAGAATGAGCTTCATTGAAAAGATCAAGAAAAAGATATCCCTTTTCTCTGTTTCCTTTCGCACACTTGTAAATTCTTATATTGGGGAGAAGCCTCAAAAGCCACAGAAGATCAAGCAAAAGAGGTGCTCTATGCAATCAATGGCAGTTTGAAGAAGAAAAATAACCTTGCAAAAAAGTAGTGGTGCATCCACAGACCAAATGTTGACATGGCACAAGGAGGAGTTGGAGACCAATCAAGTTTGCACACTGAGATATGGGAAAATGAAGATAGCCTGCTTAAAGGATTGGAGTTGGCCCAGAAGGCTTTGTGGACAACTACCAGGAACAGAGGACAATTGTTGATTGCATGTTTCATAATTCGTTGTGATGATTATTTAATCCATTTAGCTACCAGGAACAAATGTGATTTAAAATTTTAATTTTTTCTTGTAAATATTTGATTTTCAGGTATGTTTTCCATTTAGCTTTCTATATAGCCAAAGAGAAAGTGATAATGAGATGATTATCATTGTTCCTAATGACAGAGAAGGCACCACTTTTGATGAGCAAACACAAGGGGAAAAAACAATGTGACAAAAAAGAATCGTATAATGAAGCAACTGCTATGTTCCCAATTGAGTATCACAAAAAAACAAAATACATCAAAATACACCACTTTTTCTGCTATTAGAAACAATTGAATTATATTTATTCTATTCTCTTATAACAGGACAGTTAATTAATTGCTTATACTTAATATTCTTAAATTTGTAAATATATTTTGGGTCAAAACTCAGAAGATGGTGGGAAATAATTCTGAGTTATTAATAATTTTGTAGTGATCGATTGAAAGAATTTTGTTTGTTGTTTAATGATGAAATAGTTCTTCTCTCCTCTGCACCGTGCAGATATTAAACTAGTTACCAGGTATTACAAGGTTAAACTAAGTGTACAATTTGATGCAAGGTATTTAACATGCATAGCACTAAAATTTATGCAATTGTACGAGTTCAATTAGTTGAAATCCAATAATGTTGATATGGTTCCAATTAGATTCTAAAAACAAGGTAACATTGTGTAACTAGGTAGTTGTTAGCCATCATTTTGGTATCTATTTATAAGAATAAAGATGGTATACAGCATTATCTTAAATATGGAGGCGTTGAGTTAATGAACCATACCATCAAACTTTTGGATACCACAGCCAAGGAGTTTGAATATTTAATCTAAGAATTATTTATCTACCTTATTACTTGTCCATAATCATAGGATTCCACTTAGTGGTAAGAGTTAATCATCCAACGATACACATGGTAACCATAGCTAGAAAGTTTGTTAGGATACATGTTCATACTGGCACACATCATAATTCATGGATTTCTAAACCCAGCTGACCCTTTTACAAGGATTTGACAATACCCATGTGCTCCATTGTCAAATTTCTCAGATAGTATGTGTAAACTTGAAGAAATCAAGAATCTGTGAGATTAAAAAAGACAGCAATAACAGCAATCCAAATAGAATGAGGAACCTAGCTGTAAAATTGACCTATCAGTGTTGTTTTATAGGTCAGCTACTTTACAGACAGAGATAATAAAATTCTTCAGCAGCAATAGTGTAGTAGCATATCTCCCATACAAAAATGCGTCGACATTTTTTTCTTCATTTATAATGACCATGATAATTTTAAATTTTCAGTAATTAGTCGTCATTCATATTCCATTCTGTTCTCATTTTATGTAGAGCAAGACAGTCAGAAGAGCCAAACATGATCAAGGGTACATGATCCACCTTTAATTGGATTGAAGACAATAGCATGTATCCTTGTCTCAGTTGGAATCTATGCTACAATTCAACACAAACAAAACGTACACAGAAAGAGAAAATAGCATGACAAATAATAGCATTAGTAACAGAACTAAGAAGAATGGGCATTATATTGAATGTATCCTAAAAGCGCATCAAGTACTCCTTAAACAAATAACCAAGCAAAGCAATTATCTTAAACACGAGCAAAAAGACAATTAGACTCACCATCAGCAGGGTTGCTGTAGTTAACATAAGCATAGCCAAGTGATCGGCGAGTATCCACATCGCGGCACACCCGGACTGACACCACAGGACCGATCTGGCTGAACATATCGAACACCTGCGCGTCCGACACGTTCGCCTGTAGGTCCCCCACGTACAGAGAAGTCGTCGGGAACAGGTTTCCCCCGCCGGCGCCGCCGGTACTGACAGTCCCATTTGGCGGTTGCTGCTGCTGTTGCATCGTAGCCTGCGCCATCGCTCACGCCAAAATGCGACCTTTTTCACCTTTTTTTCTCTTCCTGATCACAGACAACCGATATAAACAGACAGATAACAACAATCAAACCTTCCTCTTTAATTTTTTTTGTTAGGTCTTTTCGTGGATAGGTAACGTAACAGGGACCGAGGTATCGAAAGAGGACTCTGCAAAAATTAGGGTTTTTTCAGATTTTTTTGGGATAGAGACGATCGAAATCGAAGCGGGGAATAAAAAAGACGAAGAGGAGGGTTTGGGAGGGGCAGCCACGCACTGCACCGCGTCGAGCTTTCGCTGCCCGGCCGCGATTTTATCGCCGAGCGCTCGATGGAAAACCCTAGAAGCACGCGGGCGAGGTGCTGGCCGTCGGATGGACCCAGAACTCGTGATGTAGGCCGTTGGATGCCGTAACGTGGATCGTGATGGCTCCTATCTACTTCGAAGCAGTAGAATAAGTGGAGTTGCCAAACGTGGCCGAGTAAGATTCGGTGATTCGGTCTTGTTGACTTAGATTTGTCCAAATCTCTTACTCTAATCAAAAGCGCGTTTAATTACCCGTCACTCTAATTATTTTAACAACTTGTTAAAAACGCATCACTTGTTGTTATAAGTTGGTAAATTAATCTAAAGATGTGTAATTATAGTGTATAATTTTAATTATATCATTATTTAGTAATCATATATTTAAAGTTATAAAAAATCAAATATAATCCTAATCTTATTTGGTTTCAACTAGATAATGATATTATTTAATTTGATATTTACTATATTACCCCTTGTTTAATTATATGATTAGTTTTTAAAAATAAATTAACAATAATTATAATAATATTAATATTAATTAATAAGATGATAATATATATAATAAATAAATATAATTGATTTAAAATTTTTAAATTTTAAAATAAATTTATATATTTCAAAATATAATTAGATATGTGATTATATATATATTTTTTAATTTATATTTATTTAG
>JBAMIB010000038.1:5263078-5291289 GCA_037177415.1 Kaempferia rotunda | reverse complement strand
TGAAATTGTAAGGATAAAATTAAAAATATCACTTGACTATATTCCTTATACCAAAAATACCCTTTTAATAATATTTTTAAAAGTTCAAATTTATTAAAAATATTATATATAAAGAGTTTTTTAATAATTAATATAAAACATTTTAGATTTTAAAAAATAATTTATCATGATTTATTTTATAATAAATATTTCAGAGTTATTACAATTGCAATGAAATACAAATATTTTTAGTATAAAAATATGATGAAATATTCTTAATTTTTTTATAAAAAAAAGCACTTTTAATAATTAAAAGTCTTTTGTGTATAACTCTTAAATATTTATTATAAAATAAATATACATATTATGATGTCCTGCATAATCTTACCTGTATATTTATGGCCGCCCGAAAGTATTTCTAAACGCCTAAAATTCTATATATATATATATATACTGAAAATTAAAATTTCTTTTTTTTAAAAAAAAAATCTAATTCGGCGGTTTTCTATATACTTTAATTCATAGATGGATACACAAATCAAGGCTGATGTCCTATTACAGATTGACAAAGGAGATCTTGGCCGGCAACAAAGAGACTCCCAAATCAACGTATTTGTTTCCATAAAGATCCACATGTATTTCCTTAACTGCTGTTACGATCTAACAATTAATCGCAGATTTTATGTCATTATTAATTACTCTGTTTCCTCCTCCTTAAACCGCCAACGGGTGCTCCCCTGGTATATATATAGGAACGCGTTACTTTTCCAATTGCTCCGTATCCATTTTCGGGTTTAAGCTGCGGTTTTGGTGGATGAGGAGTGCTCGCGAAGGGTGATGATAGACCTGAAGGAGCGGTTGGGGAAATGCCGAGCAACGGTTCTGAGCAAGGACAAGTCCACCTCCCGAAGACTCCGCGTGATCTACGATGACCTGGATCTCACCGAGTCGAGCGGTGACGAGAAGTCAGAGACCGCCACCGTGGGCTGTCGTCGGAAGGGGACGATCGAAATGCCAATCTTCCCTTCATTGTCTTCTCCGTTCGAGGAGACTGCTTGGGGGAAGAACTCCAGGAAAGCGGTTACACGCAGAGCCCCACGTAAAGCCAAGGACACGCCCCACGCCCCGGATGGTTGCGCTGTTAACCGCCGGTACAAGGGAGTTCGGCAGCGGCAGTGGGGGAAGTGGGCGGCCGAGATACGCGACCCCATCCGCCGGGTGCGTGTCTGGCTCGGCACCTTCGACACCGCAGAGGACGCCTCCAGGGCATACGATGCAGCAGCTTGCTTTCTCCAGGCTGAGAAGAAGGCGCTGGCCGCAGTCACTGCTTCCGGCGACAGTAGTTTGCCAGCCTCTCCTTCGTCGGTCCTCGATGTAGTCTCCGACCAAGCCCAAGATGCGGTTGCTGAGGCAAAGTCAGAGAACGGGCATTCAG
This sequence comes from Kaempferia rotunda, assembly GCA_037177415.1. Classification (NCBI taxonomy): domain Eukaryota; kingdom Viridiplantae; phylum Streptophyta; class Magnoliopsida; order Zingiberales; family Zingiberaceae; genus Kaempferia; species Kaempferia rotunda. Next base: position 5,289,875 of record JBAMIB010000038.1, on the reverse strand, counting down.
TGGCTCGGCTGTTACACGAGTCGTTGGGGATGGAATTGGAGCCGTTCTTCATGACTGATATATTAAATGATAGCATTTCTTATGACATTCCCGACATAGGCGACTTCGACGACGGTGAGCTCCCCAGCCTCGAAGCACTGACCAACTTGAGCTTCTAGGTATGAATATATATGTTCGTCCTAAATTTTGTGGTTTTTTTTAGTAAATATACTAAATGTTATATATCAAAAACACTTATTGGGTTTTTCCCGGCCTAATAAATGTTAAAGTACAAGTGACGAACCTCTATTTTTTGTTCAGAGATCTCTGCTTCATTTAATTAGCAGCAATATGTTGAGTACGGTCTTATGAGAGGAGCTCATCTCCATGAGCAATGGTTAAGATTCTTGCAACTTCGTTAAATTAAGAAAGCCAAAAACGAGCTTTAAAAAATAACTTGGGTAATGACAAGGGCCAGAGCTAAACTAGTGCAGGAGGAGAATGTGTATAATAACAATGATGGAGAGGGGGGAAAACAGGTGGTGATGCAAATGAGGAAACAACAGGAATCAGTAGGAGAAATAGGCAGGGAACTGCAGGACTCGAAGATGATCTGATTAAATAGATATTTCAAATATTGACACAAGGAACATAGACAGAATCATGTTTTCATCAAAATGATTCTTCTCCAAATGAACCATAAGTCTTTTGATTGACATAGAGTGATTGTAGAAACCCCTCCTATGTGACTGCAGAGCGCATTAATCTAGATTAAAGAACATACAATGCGATCAAAAATACAATTTAGATAGCTATTAATTATGGAAAAGCACAAGCAGCAAACTTTGTCAAATACACTTCGATCAAACAATTGGATTAAAAGATACTGTGTGCCATCATAGTTTGCAGCATGGATTTGCAACTAAGGAACAAGAGACCTCGCGAAGAAAATTAATCAGACCTCAACAAATGCATTTTTAAAAATACACCATGAAAGCCTTCATATGCTAAAGAAAATCCACAAAGTTGACATCTGGAGTCCAAAATTAATCAGACTTCAACAAAGATCATCTTCGGATATCCATTCTTAAAAAAAATCATCAGGCTCATAAAAAACCAGAATAAAAATGCCGTTAATTCAGTAAAAAGCAATAATTTTGAAAGTTTGATAGTAAATACAAAAGAAAAAAAAAAAAAAAAGTAGAAACTTGAGGAGAAAGTGAAGATAATATCATTGAAAACATTAGAGAATGTTTGAAAATTAAATGGCAGACATGAAGGGACATGAATATATACACCATCACACCTTGATCATCTTTCTAATGTCAACGAGTTATGAAAATACAAAATAAACGCTCTCAGTGCAAATGCAGTAGATAGCTCATCATCAATCTATGCTCATCAATCAGCAAACTTATGGATCACATGCAGAATAAAAAGTAATCGACCAAAATTTTAGAACAAGAGGAACTAAAAATGTAGATCATGCAAGAAAACAAGAATGCATAAAATGAGGGAAACACACAGGTGCATCAGAGAGATTCCCTTAGACAATGTAATCATTCTCCGGAGTGCAGAATCCCTCTTTTTTTTTCATCACTTGAATGATTTTGTTTCACTACAATTATACAGTACAAAAAATATCAGGCACATTAATATTAGAGAGTAAATATCAGTCAAATGAAAGAAAAAAAGTTCAATTGGACAATATCAGGCGCATTGAAAACAAGCATAACACAAAAAATTCATGAATTTATAAGTTTCAAGTGCATACTACTAGCATAGTACTAAGTCAAATATATATGTGCAAGATAATCACAAGATTCTAGAATCAGAAAAATGTAACAATTGATATTACAAAACAAAGCACATAGCAGCTAACTGAATTTCATGAAAATCAAGCCAATCAACATCATTAGAAGCATGATAGATTTAACAATAATTGTAATAGAAGTAATTGGATAAAAGGATCAACCTAAGGCTGGTCATGGCACAATCAAATCAGTCTAATAATCTTATCACGCTAAAATCAACATTTACTGTAGGTGTATCCTTAACCGTCATCATTCATCAAAAACCCTCATCCACAAATAGAATATTAAGTGTTATGTTAGGTCATGTACTATGACCACCATGTCTTAACCTAGGACTATGAATCTAACTACCGACTCTCATAAATATATATAAACTCCCATGCAATAAATAATTGCATTATTCTATTCATCCAAAAACAGCCTAATTAATCTACATCACTACATAATAAACACTTAAATCGATATCATATTGAACCAACCACACAAATCATCGTACATAATATTGTGTGCAGATAACTATATAGATAAACTAAACTATGATATAAGATATAATATGTTACCACTACATAATTGCATAAACACACATCATATGATCTCTCATATATGGAAATTATCAAAAATCAACAATACAAGGAACAAATAGGTATACGAATACAACTACAATAAAATACTCTAATTAGATAGATCAACAGGCTTCCTACCACTGACACATCACAATGATATAACTCTCTATGATATCTTACTCCATTATATTAACAAGCCACCTCGAAGATACGCCATTGTTCAAAATTCTAAATTAAAACAATGTAAACCTCAATCCGTGATTTCCTCTTCTAGTGAAATGCAAACTAATAAAATCGTCATAATATCATCAATCCAATATGATATCATCAATATTGAATTTCCTCTTCTATATCCTCAACCGCCTCTACACATACATCTACACACCCAAAGCCACTACCATTAGAGAGATTGACAACAACAAAAAAGAGTAAGAGTCTATCTCAATTACTAAAGGCATTCCTAATACTGCCTCTAATAATAACTCTGAGTTTCGATCTTAGAACTAAAAATCAAGGTTAGCACCCCCACAAAACGATATGATAAAACTTGAGCTATCCAAGGGAGAAATATGATCTGTCACCATTTTGGACGCTTCCGGCAAGGACCAACGATCACAGTTGCTTGGCAGGGGTTGTTTCTCTCCTCCTTTTACATGATAGTATAAATGGGAGGGCGACTATCTTCTTCAACTCCATGTACGGCAGCAACATGCGGCGACGAATGGCTGTTCGAGCAGCGCAGAGGACGACCGAACAGGCAACGGTGGTCGTCCGTGCGTCCTGGGGCAAGGGGGAGATCGATTGGTACAGCGCACGTGCTCTCCGGAAAGTAGGGCGGGGGAGGCACGACGACCACAATGTGCGACTCCCGGCGCAGGGGAGAGGGAAACATCCGGGCAACGTGGGCAGAGCACAGGACTACGCAGTGGAGGCGCTGGCGTACTAACCGGAGAGGCGTCGACAAAGAATTCTCTACAGACGTGGTTCTGGCGACGCAACGAAGGGCAGGCGGTCGGCAAAAATCGGCTTCGCGAGAGAGAGCAAGCAAGAGGAGAGGGCGGCCATCGAGGGCCTTTAGGGCGAAAACGCAACAGCTCAGCGAAGAGGGAGGCGCAGAAAAAGAACGGACGCAGCTTTAAAAACCCAAAACCCTAACTCAATTGAGCTCGGTCGACCGAGCCAATCTATTTCGGTCGGTCAAAATTGGTTCAGTCATAAAATCTCCAATTTAAGCTCAATTTAATTGAAATAAATAATTTCATTTCCTAAATGTTAATTTTGAAAGGAGTACAATTTTCAAAAGTTTATTTGCTTCTTCTATTAACCATTTTCATGTATTTAATTCAATCTGAATCAGGATGAAATTAAATTTAAAATTTTATTTTAGTTTTAATTTGATTTGATTTAACTTTTAAAGAATGTATATCAAAATAAATTTATTAGTCAAAAAATTAAAAGAGGCACCTACTAAAAACGAATCGTATTAATAAAAATAAAAGAGCATTTTATCTTTTTTTTTTTTTAAATTTTAACTCCACCATAGTCAATAGTAATTTTGATCGACGTAAATATAAAATTGACTAAAATTATTACAATTAAAAAACTTTTAAATAAAACGGTTATAATTATTTTTTGAATACAAAACTATTTTAAATTGCAACAGTTTAATTAAAATTATATTATAATAATTTCAATTTTTTTAATAACATTTAATTTATTTTAACTAAGTTATATTAATTTTAACAAGAGTTTTTTTTTTATTTTCTTTTGTTTTATGTAAGTTTTATGGGAAAATTTTTAGTTCATTCCCAAATATTGAGACACTTCTTCTTCTTCGATTCAGTTCTAAATATTTTAACATTTTCAATTACATCTCAAATGTTTTTTAAAAATTTCAAATAATGAATGAACAGTTAGATGAAATTTTAATAAAATTAAAATTAAAGAAAACCTTAACGGTACACTTAAGCGTGGAATACCGGTAGAAATGTAAAATTAAACTATACAAATTTTTAGATAATTCAAAATCAGCCTAGAAAAAATAAAAAATGAAATTTACTTTCAACATAAATACATCTTAATCTTGTAATGATTCATTATAAAACGAACCAATCAACTTCAAATACATAAATATAAAAAAGGAAGCTAGACATATATATCCATTAGAAGAACACTATCAATTTTATTTCGAGCGGTAAAAATTTCCGCTAGGTCTGTTTTAGATTGACATGAGAAATAATAAGTGATAAAAGAACGAGATGTGTTTTTAGGGAAAGAATGATAGAAAGATGAGAAGAAAGAAATTAAGTTTTCATATTTGAGATTTTGTATCTTTTAGTATGTGTGAGTTGCATGTGATATATTCTTCCATTTTTTTTTACCAATAAAATAGACAAAATGAGTGAACTATTTTTTAAAAAAAATATTTGAGATGTAACCGACAACGTTAAATTATTTAAGATTGAATTGAAAAAAGAGCAATGATACACATAGAGCAAAATCTCAAAGAAAAACTCAAAATTCATAGCTTATCATTTCATTTTTATGTGGCAAAAGGCGAAATCGCTCGCCCCCAGCGCCTCCGCCAACCCGTCCCCAGACCAACACGGAGGAGGTAAATCATGGGTGGCTACTAGCCATAAGTGCACATGATTAAGATATGAGAGAGGTATATGCTCGGGCATGCCGATCATCATTTCATTTTTATGGCCTATCACATTATGAATTTATTTCATTGAGATTTTTTCCTAGCAAATTATTTCTCTTAAAAAAAATACGTAAATATTTGGGACTCAATCGAAGATGTCGATTGTTTTGTTGACCGAATCTTTTTATTTGAAGCCGAAAAGGGTAAGAAAATAAGAAAACCCAAGTAGGAGTCGACGCAATGGCTGGAAGTCCCGGCGAAGAATTTTCGGTGGTGGTGCTGGCGTCGGACCTTGGCTTGGACGCCCGCTCCTTACTCTCGCCGACGGATCGCCAGGCGGAGGCGACGGACGAAGACCGGGTGGCGTGGCATGACTGTCTCGCCTATCTTTCCTCCGACGAAGATTTCTCGGATCTAGAGGCTCTTCAGGCTTTTCGTCTCCAAGGATCCGACAAGGCCGGCAACCGAATCCTCAGGATTGTAGGAAAATATTTCCCTGGTTCGTGCGCGCGGCTTAACCTATTTCTTTCAAGACATATGCTCTATCTTTGTTAAATGCTAGCTAGGGTTATTCACTTTTTGCTCGATTTTTATGAAGTTTTTATCTTGTTTCTGTCAACACTAGTAATTAGTTCCTTCAGAACACCTGATTCGAAAAATCCTGAGATTTCAAGTATCATTTGTCGAATTTGGTTTCATGAATATACTATTTCTGCATAGTACCATTTTATATATTTTCGTTATAAATTTGTGACTTCAAATTTTATCTTGCATATTTCATTGGTGAATGCTCAGTTTATATCTCCTTCAAATAGTAACTTATTGATTCTAATTAACAATATTGTCATTCTATTTCGAGCACTGTATGATTTGTCTTTGAATTGAAACACTTGTAAATATTTCGTGTTCACACACACATTATTGATGTATCTGTCTCTCTTCAAATAGTAACTAATGGTTTTCGTTAAAAGTTTATATTTTTTTTCAACATTATGAATTTTCTTTGTATCGAAAAATTGGAATATTGATGATATATATGCTGGATTTATATATTTAAAAGGGATTATACAATATGTTAGATATTACGATTGCAGATATGCTATTTTTAAGTTTAAAAGGGTAAATTTTGTATTTGCAGCTGCAGTTATAGATGGGGAACGTTTGAAGAGATATGTGTTTCATAAGTTCATCACAGATCTAATGGAAGAACCATTCTGTATAGTATACATGCACAGTACTGTTCATTCAGCTGATAACAATCCTGGAATATCCATCATGCGGTGGATATATGAAGAACTTCCATTAGATTTCAAGGATAGGCTACAAGTTGTGTATTTCTTGCACCCAGGATTGCGTTCCAGACTTGTTTTAGCCACACTTGGTCGTCTCTTCTTAAGTGGAGGGTAACTGCATGATACATTATATTTCCAATTTATGAAGACAAATATTCCATACAAACTAGTAGTTAATTTTAATGTGTGATCTTCCTTGAATGACGTCCATCCTTGCTTGTTTCTTGGTGTTTTAGGAATTAACTCCAGCATTTTTCTTCCTAATTCATACTTCTCAAGGACAAATAAGTACCTCATTGGTAAATGTTGTAATAGTGTTGGGCTTGGAAGACCAAATTTCTTGCTCAGTTTGGCATTTAGATTATAGAAAGGCACTACTTGAGGCATAGGTGCACCGTATAAATTCTTCCCTGGTACAGGTTATCATATTAGTCATACACAAGTAGCTAGACTTTGAGCTATTGAATTTAAAATTTTAGTGATATGCACTCAAAACAACAAGATTATCGCTAGTTATGAATAACGTTCCGACTTTTGATTAGCTAAGACATTCCAGATTTACATTCCCTACTGCAGTTCAGTTCAGAATTAGGAATTGCCAAACAACTGCCCGGCTGCTGTGTAATGCCTTAAGTTCAGCTACAGTTGGACCAAGTGAAAGCTTGACCTGCCATCAGTTTGAAATGGTTCTTTCACTTTGGTTTTGGAGCACAAACTGATACCTTCGTTGCTCGAAATATAGTAATGTTAATACATTAAAAATCATCTGTGCACTCCATTCTCAGGCTTCCATTGTGGACATTTAATTCCTAAAATGTAACTTTTGTGTCTTCCTTCTATAAGAATTGCAATATAATATCCTTAGTTTGTTTCTTCTGTGGCTTAGCACTTGATTATTTCTGTAGACTAAAATCAAACCGATAGAAGCCTTGTCTCTTGGTTTTGTCCTGTGTTGCTTAAGCTTTTTCCGTATGCTAATGATCTGCTTCTAATGCTGTATAGATTGTACTGGAAAATCAAATACGTCAGCCGGTTGCAGTATTTATGGGATGATATTAAGAAAGGGCAATTGGAGATTCCAGAGTTTGTGCAAGAGCATGATAATGTTCTCGAACATAGGCCTCTAACTGACTACGGAATAGAGCCTGATCCTCTTCACTTAACGGAAGTACCGGCCATGGGGTTGTCACTTGGAAGGCATGGAGATACATGGGATTCCAGGTCTTACATGTAATGCTTTTGCTGGAAGTGTACTTAGTCGACGATTATTCCTCAAATGTCACAGTAGTTTGTTTCATGGGACACCCTTGGCAGTTCCTATCGCTATGCTGAATAAAAACATGCACCCTCTGCTACTGTAACGTACCCATCTCGTCCAGGGTGGCCAAGTCTGTAAATCATGTAAGTTTTATTAGAACCTCTAGTCAATATTGCTCATAAAAAAACTCCCATTCACTATCATTGGCTTTCAAGATAACCAGTCTAACCATAAATCAGCTGTAGATGGAGAGGTATTCGCATATTGTTGGTGTTTCGTCCTTTTATATATGCATGATATAACTGAAGTGAAAGGAATAATACTTTTCATTTTTGAGAAAGGTAACGCAAAATTATCGTTGTTGAATATTATAATGGTCGGTCATGTGTGCCTTCTTGTTTCCTTAAAAATATTTAATATTCTAATTGATATTTAGAAAAGTGTGGATATGATTTATTGATAAATTTCATTGATATTAATAAAATCTCAATATTAATAATAATTTTACGATTATCAATATCGATTATTAATGGTTTTCCTATTTGATAATGAATTATTTTGAATTTCACAATAAACTTTATAGACTATGTTGATTGAATTTCTATGGTTTATTTGTTGGATTCTTCCATTATGTTGATTAAAACTGAATTCAGTAATTTAATTATTATTATTATTAATTTTGATGCATCTTCCAGAAAATTATTTTAATTATTTTGCCTTTTTAATTTTTGGAATAAAATAAAAGTATCCAAGAAAAATTAATTTATGATTAATTTTAAAAATATTTTTTTATTTTATTTATTCCATTGATTTTTTAACTAGGTTTTCCATTCTTGCGATCTGATTAGGTTAACCTTTCACAAACTAACTACTCAGGGAATTTGAAAAATACAATGGGTCTGCATTGTGGTTTGACATCGAGTGTAAATCTGAGGTGTAGATATAAGAATAATAATACACAACATGAAATACAATTGAACACAACGAAAAAATAATATCGATCAGTTAATTATGAATGTCCATATCATTTACATTATGTTCATATTATGTATCATTATTTAATATGCTGCGATGGTACTAAGTGAGTAGTAGATGTCTAAAAATGACTCGACCGTCTGAAATGAGTCAGGGCGGTCGGATCATTGTGAGTCGGGTGTCTAAAATTGATCCGTCTCAATTTCTCAGTAAGTATCTCTTTGATATGTTTATGCATTCGGATGGATAAAACTTAAAAGTAGTCATTTTGTATTTACCTTGACTTGTGTTTTCGGGCAGCGCACCGGTTCAGTGGACATGGCCGCCCATCCGCTTACACTCTGTGCCTTGCTGAGCTCTCTTCTCCCATCAAGGCCCCTTCTCTCCCTCCTCTCTAACGCCCACCTTCGTTCCCATGCGAACGCGAGGAGACTTCTCTCGCTGCCGATCTTGCATTTGCTGCCAAACCACGCGAGGAGACTAGCTACCAGCGCCGAGCCATCCGTGGTGACCTCCGAGGACGACAGCTACGGGGGAAAGCAGGTCATCAACCTCACGCCTCATCTATACGATTATGTCTTATCCAATGTCCGCGAACATCCGGTAATGCTCATGTCTGGCTATTTTTCCCCCCATCGTTTCAGCGGGCGGAATCTGGTTTAATTAATTTTGATTTGATGCGTTTAGATTCTTCGTGAACTGCGGGAAGAAACATCGACTATGCCAGGAAGCCAGATGCAGGTATTACTTATTGTTTCGTTGTTTTTGCCTCATGTTGTAGAATACATGCTGTCTCGGATGTATTCCTTTGATATGCAATTTGAGATCCTTTTTGTACCTCTGTCTTTGAAGTGATTTCTTGCTTTGTGTGAGAATCTGTAGCTGGACTCTGGTGTGTTTAATATGATTAATGATGATAGATTAGTCCTATATGGAAATGACCATATAACGAAATTACATATTGGAGAAAAACTTGGGGTGATAAAACATTAATAACAAATCATGTCAAATTGGGAATGGATCATAGTGGTTCAAGAATAAAAGAAATTATGAGATTATATATTTTGGTCAGATTTTCTCCTAGGTTCAAGACAATGCTCTGTGTGTGTGTGTGCGCACACTTTTGTTTTGGTCAGATTTGCCCATGAAAGTGACTCATTTCATTGTGATCCTTGAAGGTGCCTTTCGTCATAACCATGACTTAGTTTAAAAATCCCCTTGAATAGAAAGATAAAAAACCAGCGGTAGTAAATTTTATTTATATAAACCATACAGAAACTCCATATTTTCCTGAGTATCAGTGTTAGCTCTTGTATTCTACATGAATATTAAACCAGAGTTTTTTTATTATGTATCTCAGCTCTGGATCAAACACAAGAGATATGTATTTTCTTTAGTGTTCAAGCTTTGTGACATCTGGTCCTAAATAAATAAATTTTTTCCATAGGTGTCTCCTGATCAAGCCCAACTACTAGTGATGCTTGCACAAATTCTTGGAGCACAAAGATGTATTGAAGTTGGTGTTTATACAGTATGATTTCTTTAAATACATCTTTGTTTGGTTTCACTTATTTTCTTCTATTGATCTTTTGATTACTTGGTTGCCTTCATCATGTATTTTCTATTCAGTTATTGCAATTGCATGATCATGAATTTGTTCTTTAATTGCTTGCTTTCGAGCATTAATATTACTTGAAATTAGCTAAATAACCTTGTCATTACTCGTCATTCTATATAAAGCTTAATGGTAGATAACAATCATTTTCTCCAGCCTCTACAGTTGGGCTTAATTCCTCATTTGTTGCTGTCTTGATTAGAATTTACTTTCACTAAGCGATATTGTAGGATTGGACAATTTAACACTAAGTGGTAAACTTTGGACTCATTATGTTAACAATGTGGACATTATATTATGCTGCAGTTTATTGATCAACCTATGTCATTAGGACTACTAGATTAGCTAATTTCCTTGCAGATGTGCTAAATATAGATGCAGCTATTTTTGTTTGTTAACCATTCTATTTAAAGAATGCTATATAATTAATGATAATTCTCAGCTATAAATTTCTGCTCTTTATCTCAGGGTTACTCTTCTTTAGCTATTGCAATGGTTTTACCTGAGACTGGTCGATTAGTTGCGTGTGAAAGAGATGAGAAATGCCTTGAAATCGCAAAGAAGTATTATACACGAGCTGGAGTTGCTCACAAGGTTTATTCCGTGTGTTTAATTTATCAACATTGCTAGCTAAGATCTAGTGCCTCAGTATGTTGTCTATCTGCTACTACATGCTCAGATGAATATGATCCAAATAACACTTATGTTAGCTTCTCTATTATAATTGCTGTTGCAATTTTATGATAGTGCTCATTAAGGAAGTTCATTCTTTTGGTCATTGTCATCCCTTTTACTGGTATCTTCTTCTGACATGTGTTTTGTTGTTAAAAAAAAAAATCACTCCCTTAATATGTTGGAAAATGAAAGTCATGCTATTAAAGGGAGCTGCAGGGAGTTTGATTGAAGTCTGAGTAGTTCGGTCTAGGTAGCTTTAGCTCAGAAGAAATGGGTGAATTTTGGATCGAAAATACTTGGCAAACCACTTTTGGTTCGATCTAAGCGGAGGTTGATATGTTAGAGATCTAATCAAATATTTATTTTGCACATATGCAAAACTAAAATTCTACCATTCTAATTTGTCTTTGACGGATCATAATTGTTAGGTGGATATAAAACATGGCCTGGCTGTGGACTCATTAAAATCCTTGATCCAACATGGCGAATCATCCAGGTAAAGTTCAAGTAAAACAGGTTTTATAAGTATAATATGGCTTACCCTGCTTTCTGTCTGTAAATGGATCTTGCACTACCTTTTTCCTTACAAAGATAAATTCAGTCTTTGCATTAGTTTTATTTAGTAAATAATAATAATGGATGTTAAAAATTAACAATTGTTTGTCCAAATCTTCAAGTTGGTAATTAAATTCTCTTCCAAGCAAATTCAATTTTCTAGGATGTTTTGACACTAACATTTTTTAATGTTCTGATCCATTTTCTTTGAAGAAAGTGGTTTGAATATCACTTACACTATCATAAGTAAATTAATTTGGACACATTAATATTCATCCTGAACATCACTTACACTGTCATATGCACTTCAAAAAAGGGAAATACTTGATAACAAGCCATTTACTTTGGGATTCCTTTTTGTAGAACCAACTAAGCACATAAAGGATACAAATTTTCCTATTTTACTTATGCAAAGAGTCTTTCTTGAGTTCATTTGTTTGTCCTTGTAGTTTCGACTTTGCATTTGTTGATGCTGAGAAGCGGATGTACAATGAATACTTTGAGCTTCTATTGCGATTGGTAATGCCCTCACTGATTGCAGGCAATGATAGGTTAAAGAATACAATATATACACATTATGTATACTTTTTTTGTTTTAACTCTGGAATTGGCAGATCCATCTTGATGCAGGTCAACTATAATCAATCCCCAAGCACAACTGGGACATTCTTGAAAAACTTACATAATCATTAATCATTATAAGCCTTTTAGTAAACACAAAGCAGCACGTATTATATTTAGCAAGGTTACATTTTCTGAATGCCGGATCTGTTGCTTTACCAGTCTGCCGTTTAGGTTCATTTCATTTTCAAATAGTTAAACTTTGAGTTTTGCTGTCATATTGATACTAAATTCTGTTCCCTGTACATTCTGTCAGACCTAAATTGAGAATGGAAAACCACCCATTTTAATTGATACTATGCCAGATGTAACAAGTTTATGAAGTGTTGAAAATTCTTCTTGAGATCCTTAGGAAACTTGGATCTGTAGAAGCGAAGTTGTTATGTGGAATCTGAGATCATTTTCTGGTTGATAAAAAATATGAACTGCTATTGAAATAGTCTTTTTACATGGGAAAAGACTAACAACTGTTAGTTTCCAATCAAGAGATTCACAAAACTGGTTTACTTGTTTTCTACAGTTTGAATTTCTCTCTTTTATTCATGGATACAAAGGAGGCTTCTCTTGACAGGTACGGGTCGGGGGCCTCATTATCATCGATAATGTTCTTTGGCATGGAAAAGTCGCTGACCCGCAGGTAAGCTCATCTGGTGTCATTTCGTTCTCGGTTTTCATGCATTAGATTTGGCATTCTTGCATTTTCATTCCCAGGTGAACGATCCAAAGACCACCAGCATAAGAAACTTCAACAGAAAACTTTTTGAAGATCAGCGTATCAGCACGAGCATGGTTGGTATTTTTTTCTTCAATCGCATGCATTTGAGCCTCGATATAATTCCCTTTTATGATACTTTCAATCAGCACAAACATGCGTGCATGAAATGTTTTATTTTGCTTGTTTGAAATTTTATTCTCGCGGTAAGTAAAACCTTTTGGGATGTGTAGGTACCAATCGGGGATGGCATGACGATATGTCAGAAGAGAGCGACTGTCTAACTTGGATGTAATCTACCCCTTGGGCAGTTAAAAAGTAGAGCAATTAAAGTGAACTCTGGGCTTTTAGGCTTCCAATTTAAAACCCAAATCAATGGTGCAAGCTTAATAAATCAAGTATGATCATCAATTTCAACACAACTTTAATTGCATGATTCTAATTCTTTCTAAATTAGTTGAGCTCAAAGATATATTTACGCATTTTTTTTTTCAAAATTAGTTAATCGCAAAGTTGCATTTGCACAAAGTTGACGCTCACATGTTCATTTAACTCAGAGATAATGCTATCATTCAATTATAAAAACAAAGGGCAGAAATTGGCGGCTCAAATTCTGAGAAATGTCAGCTAGGCCTTTTTTTTTTAATAAAAATAAAAATATAACGTCTTTCTCGTGATTTTATTTCAAAATTACCCTTTAACCTAGTGAAATTGTAGAGCTATTGGATAACTTTTACAACATGTAAAAGTTATTAGGTAGTTTTTACGTGTAACAGTTACAGAATAATTTTTACAACGTGCAGAAGCTAGCTATCGGGTAGTTGCTATAATGTGTAAGAATTATTTAGTAAATGTTACAACGTATGTAGGGTGAGTTTAGGATTTAAGGTTTTTATCATGTCGAGGTTATTTAGTGGCTGTTACAATATATTTATGATCAATTTAAGATTTAAAATTTATATCGTATAGAAGCTACCTAGTAGCAGTTACAATGTGTATAAGCTACCTAGTAACTGTTATATGTTTAGTATGAGTTTAAAGTTAAAGTTTAGAGTTTAGGATTTAAAATATTTGAACACTATTATATCAAAATATTATTTATCAATTTAGTTAAAATTATTTAAATTTCATCAAAATAATTTTAAAATAATTGTAGAAGTTATTTTGATGTAATAGTATATTCAAATATCTTAAATCCTAAACCATAAATTCTAAATTCACATTACACATGTTCGAACAACTATCAGTAACTTCTACACTTTGCAACAACTACAAAAGTAGCTTTTACACATTATACATTTTTAATTCACCCTAAATACATTATAGCAGTTACTGGCTAACTGCTGTGTTATAGAAGTTACCCGATAGCTGGTATATGTTGTAAAAAGTACCTAGTAATTGCTACGCGTAGAAACTATCGGATAGCTTCTGCAATAACGTTGGATCAAAAGTAATTTTAAAATAAAATTATAGAAGGGACGCCGACTATTTTATTTATTATTATTTATTATTATTATTGAGAAAAGACGTCGTATTGATGATTTGTAAAATCTAAAATGTGATTTTTACCTAAAAATAAATTTGGACCAACTAAGTTGGTCATGATTTTCTTTACCACTCAAGCAGCTCTAAATTGTAAATGAATATTTCATTCACTTTATGGTACAATAATCTAGCCACAAAATCATGGATCTCATTAGAGCATCCATGTGGTAAGATGGTGATTCGCTCGCCCCCAACGTCTCTGTCAACTCGTCCCTGGACTAACACGAAGGAGGTAAATCACGGGTGACTACTAGTCATTAGTGCAAATGGTTAAGACACGGGGAGGTATATGCTCGAACGCGCCAAGTTTCGACCTCTAGACCTTATGTGATAATCTCTCATGTCTCATGTGGCATCCATATTTATTTAACATTATAACACCCACCACCTCATAAAAAAGTATAGGGTTTACAAGCCACATACATATTATATTAACACATTCATTCTCTCACATTTGTTTTAGCATTAACACTCGTTATTTTTGGGGTCTATATACCACATCCATTATATATACTTGTGGCAGCTAGCTAATTGCCACAAATTGTGTCAGCTAACTAGCTACCACAAGTTACCACAAGTATATATATATATATATATAATAATGTATTTAGTATACTGTGCAGGCGCGCACAGTTTAAGAATTAGGTGTTTTTTTTGTTTAATTTAATTAAAAAATATAATATTTATTTAAATGTAAATATTAAATACATTATTATACCCAAAAAAAATTCAAATTAACTCGTTTTTAATTTTTTCTTTCAACTTGACACTATAAACCAATTAGAAAATCTGAACCCTAGGGGTAAAATCTTAAAATTTTACCGCTTGAACACTATAAACCAATTGAACAATATAAACCAACTGAAAAGCAGGAACCCTGGGGATAAAGAGTTTTAATTTTTTTTAAAAGATTTTACCTTAAGAAAAATTAAAAACGAGATAATTTTAAAAATTTACGGGTATAATAATATATTTATGATTTATATTTAAATAAATATTAAATTTTTTTAATTATATTAAAAACAAATAAGTCTTACTGCTTTGATACTGTGCGGGCACGCACAGTATTAATATCGTGTGTGTGTGTATATATATATATAGCAACTACTTGCCATTGACTATAATTATATATATTATATAAATAGCTTGCGGCAGCTAGCTGCCATAACTTTTCACGGCTAGTTGCTACAATAATTAATTGCTACAACTTTTTTTAATAAAATAATACAATTGAACGCGTTCAATACTTTAAACGCATTCAATACTTTGAACGCGTTCATTACATCCGCATTATAACACATCACATGCATTGGTTTTAATGCATGTGGTGTGTTATTCAAGAGTTATAATACTCGAATAACGCACCAGTAGCTGCTCTTAGTTACCCAAGTCCATCATCACTTTCTCATAACAAATGTAACAGATTTATATGCTGTTGTCTCGCAGGAGTTTATACACAAATAAGTATTTGATGTTTATGGTCCAACTTTGTACTTCTCCATAACTGTAAACTAATAAATCCCATCACATCCTTCATGGTCCCTGAAAAAGTAAACGAGGATTAAAAAAACTAATGACTCGAAATATTTGTTGGACCCATCATCAGAGGTTTAAAACTCCATTAGGTAATTAATCAATGAATACCTCCAATTTATAAGTCACTGATAGATTCAGCAACTATTTTAGACTTCAAAAACTTCTTCATAAGGAGAATAAGAATAGCAATGGCCAGCCAGATGGCTGCCCAGGTGAGCGCGCGATCTTGGAACGACTGCTGAACTCTAGGCCTTTGGTGCTGCTCGCCGACTTCGACTGTTGGCGTCCCCGATTTCATTTCAGTAGTTGAGCTGACACTTTGGCGTCCACCGTCTGCAGCAGCACCAGCCACATTCTCAGTTTCAACAACTATATCTTCCATTTGTTGATTCAGAAGGTCCTCTGTAGCTGAAATAGCATCAGGAATAGCATCAATTTCTCCCACTGCGCTATCACTAGACTCGGTGGTTGGGTTTGGCAGAAGCTGAGGCACAGGCGGAGATTTATTCAGCAGGTACTGATGAATCTGATTTGGAAGTAATTAAGTTAAAATCAGTCATAGATATCTAGCAATTATACCATGACAATATAGAAAAGTAGAGGTAAACATGAACCTCATCAATCAGCATTTGCCTTTCTGAGTTTCCATACGTTGGAGCAGTTTCACGGGACTTAATAGCAAGCTCCCGCCGAACTTCTTTGCTGTAATCTAGTGAACCCAAAGCTCCATTTGGATTGGTTGACATAAAAGCGATTAGGGCTACTAAAGCTGTACGAACTGTCAACAAGATGAAAAATTGCTTAGCCAAATCAAACATTCAGAGACACCTTCCTATATTTCATTCAACTCCGATAAAAAAAAAGAAGAATATGAAGAGGCTAAACTAATTTAACATCCACACTTAAGTTCATTCAGCTTCCTATCATATGGTTGCATGTCTCAAATTCTTCAGTTGACAAATGAACCAAATCTATAAACCCTCACGTGTAACTTAAGTTTTACATTTTCTATGGTCCTCTAACATAATCTTCAAATCCAGAGGTCTTTCTTTATTTAATTCAAAAGTCACTCCGACTAGAATTTGATGGGTAATTGTAAACAACAAGCCATGCTCTTGAGTGTGCATGGTTTATTAATCATGACTGAAAGCTAGCATAGAATATTTTCAGGAAAAAAAAACTAAAACTCATAAAAAGGATCTTGGCTTGCATTTTGTAGGAAAAGTTATCAGAACCCTCAATCTATTTTTCATGCATTTGTTTCAGCTAGGTAGTGCAAACCATTAAGTGTACTGTCCCTGAGTGGTTATTTTGAAGTTCAGAGATGGTAATTACTGAAGTGAGTTTTTTAAAGTTAGCCTCCTTGTAAAGTTGATTATGCTTAGCATATCAAAATATGTTAGAGTTGCACTTGCTTTTTTAACTCTAAGGGATCCCATTTCCAAGATGGTGTGCTGATAATGTGGCTTTGATGACTACTGGGAAATTGCTTATGGATAATATTAGCTGCATTTGTGTTATAACCTTGGACACATGTTACTATTGAGTAGCATCATCTTTCAATTTAGGAATGATTCCTGCTTCAACCTAAGACTCCACTACATTTTCCCCCAGAGGCACAACATGGTGGCAAGTGGCAGGGTGTTTCCCCCAGCAACGAGGGTTTGAAAACCACACAGCATTTTCGGACGCCTGTGGGGCTTGAACAACTCATGACACTAGGCGCAACATTAGGAGCCACTTCGTTTCCTTGTTTTACCTAGTGTGCGGTGAGTGGGACCAAGTTGAACGCCTCCAAGACTAATCGGCGCAAGTTGGATACCTAATAATAATAATAATCCACTACATTGATTATTACATGATTGGTCGTATACATGCAGTCTCCTAAATTAATTGCCTCCGTCATGCATGAAGAAAACAGAGATGTTTGTTAAAAAAACAAGTCAGATACTTAAAATATTCTTAAATCCTTAGAACTTTTAGCAATACGTGTCAATAGGTCACTAAGAAATGATTTACTATTTCTACTAGTTTCTTGTCTCCAATTTAGCTTTCTATTTTCTAGTGCTTAGAAAATGAATCTGAATGCAAATAAAATAGACGTTTTAAAACAAATCAGTCTGATAAAATAAAACAGTACAGGCATTTACTATCTACCAGCTCCCTCTTATCCTATTGCCAAGAGTAATTCTGCAACCCACGTCTCCATGCTCTCCCTTATTTTACATATCACAGAATCACGAAAGCAATCCACCATGTTGATTCTTGAGTCACCTCACCTTTACTTCATCAATACAACCTCACCTTACTCTGCAAGGAGTTTTTGTTATGAATTTTATTAGAGATTTCTCTAAAACCAAGAGGATCCTTGCACTATTATAACTCGTACGCATGACAACTTCAACAGCACAGTACCCAATAAAAATTGCAACCTCTTCTGGAATTACTTTGCTTAATTTCGCAGCAAGTTTACTTGTTGTACCTTAGTCTACAGAGAAAAAAAAATATTTTACCGAACCACGTACTTAAAGTATCAAAATTATCAAATCGCGTAGGTAAATTTTAAAATTACCAAATCACGTATCCATTTTTGATTTTATCCCTATCGATCGACTGATAAAAAAATCAATCGAATCAATTTTCATCAATCGAATCGATTTCGCACTGTATGAAATTTTTTAATTTTCTAGCAAATAAGTAATTCAACTTTGTTCGGCGAAATTTTCAAATTTTCTAACAAATGAATCAATTGATTTGTTACAAAATTTGAAAATTTCGCACAGAGCGAAATCGATTTGACTGATAAAAAAAATCAATTGACGGGTGAAATTACCAAATCTATTCAACTGATTTTTTTTTTCAGTCGGCTGATAGGGGTAAAATGAGAAATGGGTACGCGATTTAGTCATTTTGAAACTTACCTACTCGATTTGGTAATTTTGATACTTTAAGTATGCGGTTCAGAGAAATGTCAAATAAATAAATAAATAAATAAATCACCGTGTCTTTGTGTACATGAATAATGTCGGTTTATTGAGCTCTAATTTATCAACAACTTTATTTTATAATAGCCATTACTTGTCAAAGGATTATGTTAATAATGACAAGAGCCACCACCATGGATGATTCAAATGGAAGGTGTGAGGATCCTGAAATTAATACTTTGTTATGAGTATAAAAAGTGCCCATGTGTAGATATGTAAGGAGAAAAGGATCCACTTTTAGATTTGTTCATGTAAGTCCTAATACATATATAAGATAGACGGGGCTACCAAGTGTTAGAGTGAGGTATTCCCTCCAATTCTAACATGGTATTAGAGCCATTTCTTCATCTGGTCCCTTTAACCAGCTGAGTATCTTCTCCGGCATCTATATTCTTCACTCAACATTGTTTTTTCTATGTCCATTAATCCACAGATGAATCTGATCGAGCACCTCCTTCCTCTGTTGTCCTCTATGCACTTCAATACATTGTCTCATATGAGTTTAGCCAGGAATATATCTCACAACATTAAATCTCAAATTTATCTTCCTCATTTTCATCTTTAATTGATTGATATCTAAAGGATCAACTTGTTCATTTGTCTCTCCAATAGTTCATCTAACTCCATAGTTCATCTAACATTAAGTGTCCCCAATTGTTTGGATTTGTACAAGGTAAGCGACTTGTCCCCGACTGAACTTTTATCAATGTCTTATCAACAAGTTCTTTTGACTCTCTAGATTTTCCAATCTAGTTTTTATTGTTCTAAGCCATCTTCCATTGGGATATTTGGCTCTAGAATTCTACTACCTAGTATCTCCATCTCTTATATCTATTATAATAGTGATGATGATGATGATGCTTATAATGTAGCACAATAAACTATAACACAATAGAGAGATTTTGCTTGGAGTAAGATATGGTGAATTTTTGTGGACTAAAGGATCATTATTTATATAGTTTTAGCACTATGGTACGGTGATTTTGATGGTGCATTTTTTGAATTTTTTGTGCAAAAAATTAACTAAACTTGAAGATTCAAATTAGTGGATAGATTAAACAAAAGCTATATTCATATAAGAGAGCAATTATAATATATAAACCTGCAAACAATCATACCTTTTGAACTTAATTCTTTAACTGATAGGAGTAAAAGAACATAGGAGGATGTATATACAAGTGTATTCAGTATAACTTTCAATTCACATATAATCTGTAGGTTGATTAAACATTCAAACTAAAGTCAGTTTTTCAAAAGGTAATTGGGATCAAAGGTTGGGGAACTTTCCATCCTTAAAGCAAGTCAAGAATTGATGAAAAAAAAACAATCCTAGAATTCACTGCATTGAATCTAATTGGTCTAATGATTTAAGAATGAAAACCAGAAGACGATAAATAATACCAAGAAAGAACTGATACAGATAACATTAAGTTTCAACTTCTTGGAAAAATAACAATGTGTAGCCAATCACAAATTACTTAACACTGTATCCAATAAAGTAAACAAGATTCAAAAGCAGTAAATAGATTGGCGATATGAATTATGACGAAGAGGTCAGTTGAAAATCAGTAATATCGGACTACTGTAATATTTGAGGAGAATATATCGTAAAAGGGAGAGAAAAGGAGGAGAACATATCAAAAAAGAGCGCATCATGTACCACTCCATGATGGTTGCCAATGTTCAGGATGATAATTGGAGATGCTTAAGCAGATCTTGGTCTGTGTTTCAAAACGACCATTTGGCTGGATAACAATCCAAAGGCAAAGGAGTTATATAAGTAAATTACTAAGACAGAAAAAAAAAACAAATTTATGTATTAGAAGATTTTAGAGGAGAAAGAGGTTATTACAGTCAGAAACATGAACGAAGGTGGTTTGAATGGGTACTCTGCAGGCAACTGAATCCGCCCGTGATATATTCCTCCCTCAAATTCTGTATCCCGAGGCCCTAAAATGGCAAATTGCCACTCAAAAATGTTGTCCTGGAAACGCATGAGAAAAGAGCTTATGAAAAACTACACCTTCCTGGAAAAACCAGAATTGCTCTTCAAAGACGAAATCACCCTAATCCAACACCACAGCGTCCTCTCGCCAGAATCAGTGAGAAATAAAATCTACCTAAAGACGGCCTTTTCACAAACACGTCCTACCACGTAAATTCCACTATCGGCTAAACAAATTGAAAGGATCCAGCCAAATTACAAAGTCCTAACCTAACCATTGACGAACCAAAATCTTCTGAATTTTATACGAGAGCAGATTGATTACCTCAAGGGGAAGGCTCAGAAAATCATCGGAGGGGTTAGCCTGCATCTCCTTCACCTCCTGAAGGATCCGCTTGACTGCCGGGTTCCTCGTGTTGTAGCGGTCCTCAGCCATGGCTGCCGGTTAGGATGGCGACGACGTTGAGGTGCGGAAGCGGATCGCTTCGATTGGATCGACAGAGCGACGATCTCCTTCTCCGATTCGACGGGGTGGGTTTCACGCGGAAAGACGTGGCTCTCAAGACCTAAGAGGTAGGTGGCGACGCTCTATTGGACATTTGCAGCTCTGATATGGCCTAGTTTAGGGTCACCCTAACAAAACCTAAATTTACTCACCAAACAATTACAAATTTTTGACCTTATTTGATTATGAGAATACTCTATTATTATTTTTTATATTGTATTTTTTTCATAGTACTTATTTCTACTTTAAAATATCAAATATATTTTCTAAATAATATTTTTATATATTTTTTTTCAAAAATATCTGGTTGAATTTAATGGATGTTAATATATATATAAATATTAGCATGAATAACGCCGCGCGTGTGCGACACTCTGTATGGAAGGTGTCTTCAAGTGCATAGAATACCTCTTTCGCAAGTGTCGCACATAAATGTCGCATATAACAGTTGTGCGACATATATATATAATATTAGGCTGCACATCTTTATATGCACAATCGTGAGCACCGTCGATGTGACCTTCTGACGTAGTATTGATATAAATTTTTTAATCTCTCTCTTACATACAGACTATTCTCACAGTCTCTCTCTTGCATGTAGATTCCTCTCTCCTGCATACAGCGAGGGCTGTTTAAAAAAAAATAGCTTCACGACAAACTATTTTTCAAAGAATAGTTTCGCGACGGAGTTATTTTTTCTACGTAGTGTTGTTTTTTTTAAAGTAGTATCACATTGTATGCAAGAGAGAGAAGTCTATATGTAAGAGAGAGATTGAGAGAGGGGAATGCATGTAGAAGAGCGAAGAGAGATTAAAAAATTTAAATCAATATAATATGCATTAGGAGACACAATTTTTGCAGGTGTGCTGGCTTTTATATATATAACCTTCCCCGGATGGTAAATCTAGACCACAATTTATGCACAATCAAAAGTTGACTGTTAAAATATTCGTCTCATTCAAATTATGGTCTTATTGCTCTTCTATGTGTTTTAGCACTGCACCGCATCCTCCCATCCGTGGGAGAATGTCAATCCTTCTAATTGACAATGCTATGAGAATCAAGGAACATGAACCAAAATTGGCAAACTATTAACAAAAACTAATGGATTGGAATGAATTAGTTGAACCAGTACAAAAATTGTCTTTAGAAAATTACCTTTGCAATCAATGTTCAAATACATGAAAACAAACCAGAAATTACTCAACAATTCCTGTTTCTTTCACATATACAAGTACAAAACCTTCAAGAAATATCATCCAATGCACAAGAGGATACATAGATCATGACGTAGCACAGACACATCTATAGGGCTCAATCGGATTCATCCATTGCTTCAAAGTTAGGTGCATACCAACCCAATTCTTCCCTTATTCTGTTAATCCTTTCAATTTGTCCTCTAGAATCCCCAATAGCTGTTGTAAATGGGTATATGTATGTAACTTTTGTTGCCATAGCTCTAAAAGCAACAATGTTTGTTTTGATCAAGAACTCCATTACATCGCGCCCAAATCCTCCATCAACCTCTGCAAGTAAATATCGGCCTGAAATATGCAAGCTCCAGAATGTCACTGCTTGTTCTTTTGTGAACAAACAATTTTCCATGGTAAATAAAAAAATGACATCGAAGAGGAGAACAATGTCTCATATTGAACAAGAAGCCAATAGTTCAACTTAGAATTAGCAATGAAATCATCAGAGACAGTGAAAAAACTGAGAATAGGCATAAGTTTTGGGATAAGTTTAATAGCTTGGAGATTTTACAGAGAACCTCAAATACCACATGGATGTAAGAGTTGTCTGAAAAGAAATTATCTGTTTGCTAGTATGTCAATGTCCATTTAGCAAACAATTACCTATAATCAGCTTTTACAAATAAGAATTGTGTGAAAAAGCAGGCTAAGTCAGCTCCAGCTCACGTAGAATGTTGTGATATATGCTTAAGGTTTTCAGATTTGAAGTAAATTTCTCTGAATTGATCTTTGTTTATTTTCTACTCAATTTGCACAAGGTTTTCAGATTTTCTTTTCCAAGTTATTTTTTAAAAAAGTTCAACTAAGTTCTAACTTTTTTTTTTTCTCAACAGATTGGTTAAATGATTAAGTGGGCATAATTTAACTGCAAAATTCAAGTAAATTACCTTCAGGAGTTTCTTCATCTACCTTGAATTCGACATTTCTTTGGGTTTTAAGTATTGCATCTTTCAAGCTCTGTTTCGAATAAGAAAAAGAAAACATATTATATCGACAGAGAACAGTCTGCAAGTTCGGAAAATTAATAAATAAAAAAAATAGATAAACCTGAATGACATTTGTGGAATAATCTTCGGGAAGCATCCATGGAAAGGCGAACGATGAAGAATTTGGGTTTGTTGACACGCAACCGGGGTTCGTAGACGGGCAAGGTCTAATTTTTCTGCAAAAACACATGCTCAGACAAATTCCTTTCTGGGATTGGATCGATCGATGCACGATGATGTGAAAGAGGTAGCGCGATTACCCGTTCTGCAATCCCAGCTGCAACTTCTGCGACTGCGCGTAGGGAGTTGAAGGTGGGAAGGGGGGAGCCCGAGGGTTGGGATAAGGGGCCGCCATGGAGGGCAACGGAGAGCTCAGCGTGACGGCAATGGCGAGAGGAGCCAAGGAAGATAGAATAATACCTTGGACATCTACAAAGCAAGGAGCTCGAGATTGAGGTCTGCAGGAGGGGAATGGAGGGATGCGCATGAGTGTCCTTTGTGAAATCTCCATCGTCTCTTTGCTTTCGGTTCTCTTCGGCATGATGGTCTAGATAACGATCAGATGGAACACTTCTTGACCGTCAGATGTTTTTGCTGTATTAATAACCATCGATCCAATGATTCATTTGTTTGTCCCCTTCCTTCCATCCTCCCTCGATCGTCGTCTGCCGGCGGCGCTTACATCCCACGTCGTCGTCGTCGTCGTCGTTGTCGTCGTCATGTTGAGAAGAAACTTTTTGATTTTGGGACTCCCAATCATCGTATCGGTCTCCGCACCGGCGCATCGATCCCTCCGGCCCAGGTTCCACATCCTCAGAGCTCTCTCCTCCTCCTCCTCTTTCTCCGACGTTGATGCCGGTGATTCTGACAAACACGACGACGAAGACCACCACGGAGGCAAGATTGATGCCCAACTTCTCCGGGACATCGACTCCGTCCTCGCTTCTATCCGCGGGTCCGTCGCCGCTGACAGCAGCACGGCGGAGGCCGCCAAGCTCAGGCTGCAGCAGTGCGGTGTCGCCCCCTCGTCGGAGCTGGTTAGCACTGTGCTCTCCCACCTCCGCAACGACTGGGCCTGCGCCTTCAACTTCTTCCTATGGGCTGCTGAGCAGCCGGGCTACTCCCACTCCCCCGGCGACTACCACTCCATGATCTCCATCCTCGGCAAGATGCGGCACTTCGACACCGCCTGGTCCCTCGTCCACCAGATGCGCAGCGCCGGCCTCGTCACTCCGGCCACGCTCTTGATCCTCGTCAAGAGATACTCCGCCGTCCACGACGTTGCCGGTGCGATCAACGCCTTTCACACGCTCAGACGCTTCGGCATCACGCCGGGGCCCTATGATTTCCAAGGCCTTCTCGCCGCGCTCTGCCGATACAAGAACGTCCCGGACGCCGAACACCTGCTTCTGTGCAACCATAAGACGTTCCCATTCGACACAAAGAGCTTCAACATCGTCCTCAACGGCTGGTGCAGCATCGTGGTCAGCGTCCGGGAGGCCAAGAGATTCTGGAGGCTGATGCGCAACAGTGAGATCGAGAAGGACGTTGTCTCCTACGCAAGTATGATATCCTGCTACGCCAAAGTTGGCAATCTCGATGCCGTTCTCAAGCTCTTCAATCAGCTGAAGGAAATGGGCATCAAGCCCGACCTCAAGACCTACAACGCGGTTATTCACGCCCTAGCGAAGGGGAAGTGCTTCAAAGGGGCAATGCGACTGCTGGAGGCGATGGAGGAGAGCGGTACCAGTCCAAATGCTGCCACTTTCAATTCCCTCATCCGCCCACTCTGCAAACTACGCCGTGTGGAGGATGCAAGGAAGCTGTTCGACGAAATGCTTAGCAGAGGCCTTTCGCCTTGCGTACGCACCTACCACCCGTTTCTTGATGCGGCCAAGAACGTCGACGACGTGTTCGAGCTGTTGGCCAGAATGAGAGAGTCCAATTGCGTCCGGGCCATCGAAACATACATTATGCTGATAAGAAAATTGTCGAGATGGCGGCAGCACGAAAGTGTCTTTAAGGTATGGAATGAGATGCAGCAGGATGGCTTCACCCCTGACAGAAGTGCCTACATTGTCCTGATCCATGGTCTGTTTCTGAATGGCAAGTTAGAGGAGGCTGCCACTTACTACGAAGAAATGAAAGCCAAAGGCTTTCTTCCTGAGCCAAAGACCGAGCAGATGCTTCAGGCTTGGTATTTGGGCAAGGAGTTCAGTCAAAAATCAGTTATGGAAGAGGAATTGGATTGCAAGGGAATAATTGCTCCTGAAACTTCAACAAAGCATAACCGTGCGAGGAACAAAGGATTACCACAAGATGCTGAAGTGAGAAAAATTACAAGGGAACGCGGTTTCTCGCTCTACGAGTGAATGAGTGATGAACATGGAGATGTCGTGGCTCTACAAGAAGCATAGGCTTCAATACAAGCAAGGTACTGTTATTGCTCAACCCAACTCAAGTATTCAGCCATTGCATTCTATGGTAAAGGGGTAATGCAACGGACACTGCATTGGAGGACATCGTTTGCTTTAACAGGTTCAAATATAATCAGTTGATGACAGTTTGAGAACTTTGGCACAGCGACGAGCTTCCTTTTATCGACTGAAAGTGTAAAATAGAGCTGTTTGCAGTTTGTCTAGTTGTTTTAGGAGTTGACATTTATTATTTATTGCTATAAACAGGAGCATCTTGCTTGTTCGCTTGTTACTGAAAATTTTTAATTTATGATCACCCTGATGAAGAATGATCTCGTAGGATTAAGATTTTCATTTTTTAAACATTACATAGCTAATGTTTGGTAGCTGAAGGACGGCAACATAATTTATGTTTTCCTATGACATTAATCATATTGAATTGCAATTGGGCAATAATAAGTTGAAAGATGCTAACACTTATGTACACTATATTTTGCATTGAAGTGAATAAAACATTCATAAATGAGTTCATTTTAGGTAAATTAACTTCGGATTGCACTTACATAGATATACTCCCATCGAAACTAGTGCTCATCAATAAAGAATAAAATATTAACAAAATACTTCAAGTAAAAGTTACCTTTCTCTTTAAGCATGACATTTGGGATACGTTTGGTACCTTGATTATTTTATTTAGTATTAACTTAATACTGTAATGTAATGTAATCCAGATTATAAAAGTTAATAAATTTTTATAATCTTGATTACAAAGCAAACACTATGTAATCTGGATTACATTACAACTCAATATTTAATATGACAAAAACACTCATAACTTATTTCATCAAAGCACGCCCTCAACAAATTCATCGACACTATCGCCGTCGCCGCCCGCCTCCGCCGCCGGGTGCCACTCCCCG
>JBAMIB010000038.1:5162874-5191378 GCA_037177415.1 Kaempferia rotunda | reverse complement strand
TTTCATGAAAGATAGTGTTTATGTTGCTTGGGATGTATCAGATCTGATCTATATGCGCCTAATTCACTCCACTTCTACTTGTTAACTTGCAAGCAGGACGAACTGATATTTGTGAATGTTGGGAAAACTTAACATCACAATCGTTCTAGAGTATGTTGGATAGTAAGTCAACCCATTATAATTGAAACTCATGGTTTCGTGATGTTCTCATTGTTCTGTTTTACTTTTTACACTTTGCACTGAGTTATGGATCAGTATTTGTTTCATTGAAAATCTGATGATGTGTTCTCCTTTTACCTCTGTCCTTCTCTTCTTGATTTTTTTGTTATTTTCATCTTACATTGGTAAAAAAAAAAATCTGAACGTCACTTTGTTATTAGAGTGATAGAATTCAATTATGTTTCAGTATAGGTCAATATAAATCCTTGTTCATAAACATCGACTAATTTTTTTCAAGGCAATAAATTCTGGATTACTTAGAATATTAGATTCAATGCGTGTGTAAAACTAAATGGCTCTTCTGTCTAATTTTTTTGTTTTTTCAATTCTTCAGGCTGCTGTGCTTTATATTTAAATTGCACATACAAAATCATCGTATCTCAATCAAGCAACAATGATCTTTTCATATAATGTCTAACTACTTTTGGTTAGAAGCATTGTCTTGGTTTATTGATCTAGAAGTTGAAGTCCATGGCAAAACGTGGAACTCCTGGTTGTTGCAGGTTTCTAAGCTATTAAATTATTTGCATTGTGTAACTTTTGTATTGGAGATTCATATTAAATAAAATATCACCATTTACATTTTTATTTTAATTTGAAGTGTCTTTCCTAGAAGGTCAACAGAGACTATGAGGCTTATTGTTTCAGCCATCATTGGAGTTTCTGTAGGATACTTGGTAGGCATTTCATTTCCCACAGTTAACATAACCAAGGTATAACAGAATGATTCTCTTGCTACTTACTGTTTTTGTTTAAATTTGGTGTTATGGGATAAAATCAAGGAATATTTACTGGCTAAATTTGCAGCTTACCTTCCCTTCCAATATTATATCCTACATTGAAGACAGAAATTCAGGCCTGGCAACTCAAGCTCTATTAAACCATGCTTGGAATTCAGCTAACAATCAAAAGAGAAAGAATTCTACATCAAATACAACCAATACCTTAAAGGTAACTAGCTTCTTTAGCTGGCCACTGCAAATTGTTTTTTGTGGATTCAATGTTTTTCTATACTTCTCTTTCTATTGAGCAAACTTCCTATCTACAGTGTGTGTAGGAAATAGGAATTGAATGTAAGTTTTTTGTTTTTTAGTTTGTCCTAGAAGTTGGATAAATTATTTATTCTTTGAGGAACTTTAGTTGTGCTTGGTTTAGAGGAACAAATGAGTGGTAATGTAACCAAGAAAAATGCATAAGGATAAAAAATGGGCTATTTTTCTGTTGTTTGGTTAGTGTATGCAAAGTACAGACATAGTAGAAATTAGAATAATTAGTTATTGTTTTCATAGGAGAATTACACTTGGAAGGATTGGTATGCTGTAGGACGATGATCCAAATAAAATGTCCTCATTGGAATATTAATAATGCAATATTTCTAAAATTTGAAAAGTTAAATAAACTGTCTTAGATACTTGCTCCTTTGGTGCAAACTCTAGAAGCCCAATCCGACCTTAAGATGTCAAGACAGTTGGAGGATCCCTTGATACTTAAGCATGATCAAGATGTCCTTGATTATGTGGGACTAAATGATGAGTATTACTCTTGTTACTCTGTTGTGTGCCCTCATCCTTGGAAGATGAAAAATGAAAATCTGACTTTGGTTCAATGTAGAAGCCCAATCCAACCTAAAACTTCATGGCATTCCGTTAGGAAATTTCTTGATACTTTAGCTCATTCATTTAGGACTTCACTTGACCACATGGATCTCAAGAGCGGAGGTAACTCTTAATACGCCCTCAAATATAAAGTGATATAATTTATAATGTTATTTTAAATTTTAATTAAATTAGTTATGCAAAGCAATTACTAAGATATCTAGTGAACATTGTTTATTTAATAACAAACATATTACAATAATCCATGAATCCTTGTTTTCACTTTGCATATGAATTTAATAACAAATTAGGATTAACTTATTATTAACTATGACACTTCAATCATGTATTCCATTGCAAGCGACGAGAGATGCAACTGATGATGAAGTTGATAAGTGTAAGGCAAGGTTGAGTTGAAAAAAAAAGTTGATGAATTTTATGAGCTTTTTGATATTAGGATGGATTCATGAAAAAGGTATCTTAAATTGTTCCTGATGAACTGAGAATAATAGTTGTTCTTTTTCAATCATAGAGAAAAGCTGATGGGTTAAATTCTCATTTCAATACAGCTACTGATTTTTCACAAGTCACAACTAAATGCTGTAGTAGTTAAATTCTCATACAGGATAATATACCTCTTCCCATCATCCAGAAGAAGGATTAATGAACATAAGCTCATCAAACATGGATGTTTTCTGTGGTATTATTATAAAGATGCCACGTATGCATATGTTAGTCGGACTTAGGGTACCATAAAAAAACAATTTACAAATAACTGGGGTTAATTATGCAGATCTATTTGTACGTTGTGTGTGTGTGTGCGTGCGTGCCCTTTTTAAATTTACACACTCCATTGGGGATAAAATATGATTTTCTCAATTCCTAATTCTAATCTCCTCCAAAGTAGAAATCAATGGAAACAAAGTCCATATCAATAGTTAAATGAATTGCTATCATTGGATTCTTGCTTTTGAATTATCACAGATTTATGTTCCTTCAAATCCGAGAGGTGCAGAAAGATTACCACCTAAGATTTTGATGCCAGAATCAGATTTTTATTTGCGCAGGTTGTGGGGCAATCCAGAAGAGGTAGGTGGTTGTCTCCAGATCATTCTTTAAAAAAGTTCTCTCAACAGACGCTCTTTATGTTGTGTAAACAAAATGTGCAGGATCTTATCTTGCAGCCGAAATATCTCGTGACATTCACAGTTGGGTATGATCAGAAGAAGAATATTGATGCTGCAGTTAAGAAAGTGAGTAATCATCCAAAATCTTGGGCTTGAGAAGGAGGTTCTCAACAATTGTACTTTAATCATTTGCATTCCTAGGCAGCAAAATCACGTCTTGTTTGATGATATCTAAATTATCCAAATTAAGGTTTCTTTGTGTTTTTATCCCAGAAGGGTGCTTTCTAATATGAATTCTCTACATAATTGGTTGACTAAATAGCTTATATTGACTGTTACAGATTCTTGATGTAGGATCTTACTTATGATTATATATGAACAACCGTTAATCAAGAAAATGTCTGGTCCATAATTTAAGGAATAGTACATATAGTAACTAGTTGCATTTTGAACCAAGCCAGGGTTTTGGAATTATTTTTATAAGATGTGTATTAAATGGCTGATAACAGTTTATAAGAAAATTTTGGATTCCAAGTAATCTCTGTTCACGTTTGATGTCATTTTGTAGGGTTGTGGAATAATGTGAGGATGACGGGAAGAGGAGAATGGACTGAGCAGCTGATATAGTGAGAAGATATGGGGCAAGGTGAGAGGAGAATCATGGATGGTAACACAGATAGAAGACAAAAGTGAAAGAAAAGAAGAGAGGTAGAAATAGAATGCTAGTGACATGTGGTGGATGCAATGGGAGAGGTTAGTTGCAGTGAAATAGTGAAGTGGGGTAGGCAGATATCTTTGACAAAAGGAGGGAGAGGAAATTGAAGAGGCAGACTAAGAAGAAGGGGATGGAGAGAGGAAAGGGAATGAGTATGGCGATGACAGGAAAGGGTAATCAGGCTTACGCCTTTATGATTATATTTGTGTAACTGTGTATCTTCAATAGCTGATAAAATCAGTAAAGTTAAATTAAGATGTTATGAAGGTAAGGGTGATCAAGAAAACTCTACTTAAATATAATCAAAAGTGATTTTAAAAATTTGGTATTACAAAAAAAAAAAAAACATAAGGCTCAATGATGGTGGTCTATATGCTAAACTTTAAGTAGTTAGGATGAATAGAGTTGTTGCATGTTATTCAGTTTATTTTCAATTTATGAATGTAAATTGGTTTGCTGGATTTTTAGGTTTCCGTCGATATTTTGTACACTAAGGTAAAACACTGCTTATTTCCAGGCACTATGGACAATTTTCCATTGTGCACGAATGGGTGGTCTAGGTACTGGAAAATGATCAGAACTTGGTACACTAGTGGGTAATAGAAACACAAATGAAGGTTTGACCCTGTGTAATTTTGGTAATCTTCTTATGATTAGGGATTTTTCCAAATCTACCTTCCATATGCCACATTGATGTGAATGATCCAGGAAAGAATAAAAATGGGTAGGTTGAAGATGGACAAATTTTCCTTGTCCATGGCACTCAAGATTGATGGCCATGTTAAAGGTGCCAATTCATATAATAACACAGTCATCACATTTTGTAACAATGAGAATAGACAACTGCTCTAGTATTTGATCCGACTCCAAATACTTCCTCAGATTTTTTTTCCATATTTGGCTCGAAAGTTACCACTTTTTGATTTCCCTACTAATAAGCTGTTGAAATTCCATCCCACTTGAAACTGAAATGGCCATTCTCTTTGCATTTGAAATTAACATAGATCAAGATCATTGTCTCTTACTCTCATATGACCTTATTGCTACGTTTTTTTTTTTTTAAACTTTCCTTTTGCCTTATTGGGACGATTTCTGTTCTGCAGTTCTCTGAAAATTTCCAAATATTACTATTCCATTATGATGGCCGGACAACTGAATGGGATGAATTTGAGTGGTCAAAGCGGGCTATTCATGTGAGTACGAGGAAGCAAACTAAATGGTGAGACAAATCTCTAGTTGAATAGCTGCCTTATGTTAAATATCAAGAAGCTGGGGTTTTTAGTGTTGTTTTGTTGCTTTATTCAAGGTGGTATGCCAAGAGGTTTTTGCATCCTGACATTGTGGCACCATATGAGTACATATTCATATGGGATGAAGACCTAGGGGTGGAGCATTTTAATGCTGAAGAGTAAGTGCTTGATTTGTCTTTTAAGTTATCCTTTGAAATACGTAATTGTAATTTGATATATTTTTCTACATGCAATAGGTATATTAAATTAGTAAAGAAGCATGGGCTGGAGATATCACAGCCTGGTTTAGAACCAAATAATGGGTTAACGTGGCAAATGACAAAAAGGAGAGGAGACCAAGAAGTTCATAAGTAAGATTTTTGAAGTTTGTCTCTGGACAAATTACAAATTTTCCGTTCGATGGATTTTACACACCATTAAGTATTAACTGAGTGATGAATGACAGAGAAACAGAGGAACGACCTGGTTGGTGCGCCGACCCCCATTTGCCCCCATGTGCAGCGTGAGCACTTGTTATTTGGGCCCTTCATTCATTTATTGCATCTTCCTCAATATATTAACTGGATATTTGCAAACAGATTTGTCGAGATTATGGCAACTGTATTCTCTAGGGATGCATGGCGTTGTGTATGGCACATGATTCAGGTAAGAGTACTTGACCATTTTCACTTTGTTGCATTATATACACCTATCTTTCTCATCCATAAACTATAATGCTAATGCAGAATGACTTGGTCCATGGATGGGGCCTTGATTTTGCCCTCAGAAAATGTGTAGATGTGAGTGGCAACACTTTTTATTTCTTGCAGTCGATTGATATTAAAGTGAACAATTTCCTTTTTCAAGTGTAAATTAGAAACATTGATTCCTTCACATATGAAATGTCATGTCTTTCTAGTTCTCGATGTTAAATATATTTTTTATCATCATCTTCTCTTTGCTTTCTTTTGGTGATTCTTTTCCAAAACGTAGCCTGCCCATGAGAAAATCGGCGTTGTAGATGCACAATGGATTGCTCATCAAGTGGTTCCTTCACTGGGGAACCAGGTAAGAGCATGATCCTATATAATGGTTCTTTGGCTGATGGTTTTGTGGACCTTTACGACTGCATACCTTCTGGAATTCCTTTGACCTTCTAATACAAAGTTTGACAGGGCCAAGCTGAGAACGGCAAAGCACCGTGGGAAGGGGTAAGAGACTATTGCTTCTGTTAACTGCTTTAATTACATAACAGACTAATGTGCCCTAATCTTCATGTAACACGCATCACGCTATTCCTCTCCATCTTTTACAGGTCAGAGAAAGGTGTAGAAAAGAATGGCAAATATTTCAAACACGTTTATCAGAAGCTGAGAAGAGCTACTATCTTTCGAAAGGGATCACCCCCCCTAACTCAACCATTGTTTAGAGGTATTGGTTTTTTGCCATCTCTCCGTGAAATGATGATCGTGTTGTATGTAGATTCATTTGTTCTATAGTGATCATTCATTTTCCTTGACGATTTCATAGGACCTCATTACTCAGTATTTTTGAAGTTTGTTTCCGGTATTTTATTTCCAAATTTTTAGCTATCAATGTATGATGATGATATTTCATTAAGCAGGTGACTTGATCCTTGTACCTTTTCGAATTGCTGTTTTAGTGATTCATCTTTTCTTGAAGCATTTCCTGCCATCAATTGCAATGTGTGGAAGTGCTTTAGGATGGAAATTTCTTTTCAACCAGTTCATCTTAATTACCTTTTAAATCCGCTCTGATTCATTTTCATCTTCGTCTGTAGATTCGCTGATACAATTACTTTTGCAAATAGTTGAGTTCAGATCATCATAAAATATTGGAGTACATAGAGGAAATGGGCATCATCTGGAAATCAAAAAATACAACAATAGAACGAAAGGGTCGACGAGAAAATGGAGAGTATGAGAGAGGGAAAATAATTTATACCATTGTATTCCGTACCTTTTATACTACCTGGTTGCCTCATCAAGGATAAAGCGTTATTGGATTGTAATATTTTCTGTACCATTAACATTGTAGTTGACCTTATGCGGTGATTATATTAGAAACTCTCTTTAATTTGGTTGAATTTTTTTTTTTTTGGAGGGGGGAATGAAATTTAAAAAAATACTACTAACGGAGAGTAAAAATCTATGAAAAATTTTCTTTGTGTATATTTCATATGAACGGTTCTATTGGAAAATGTAATATCGATCGGGCAAAGCGTAATCACATGTGAAAATTGAGGTTTTCCCCCTTTCTGTGTAGTTGGGTTTTAGCTTATCTGGCCAACCTATAGTGGAGCGGGCTAACTTATGGCGGGTCAACTATTTAGAAGGTTATCTTAGCAGATTGGAAAATTTTCAATTCAACTCAAGGTGGATTGCTAGTTATACAGGTTAATCCATGTGCCTATATAAAAAATAAAATTATATTTAAAAAAAATTAAATTTGATTACAAATTAGACAGATCAAACTCATGATTTAGCACACAGATGTGGTTGTTAAGTATCTTCATATCTAAAGTTCAGTTGGAGGCGCAGATAATTTGTACCTTTGTTTTACTTTCTTTGATAATTATTCTTTATTTGATGTGAGTATAGAAGTTGGTGGAATTCGATCTGATTAAGTTAAAATCTAATAAGTTCTTAAATTTTTCATTTTAATTTTAAGTTCTGGGGAATTTTTTTTTTTTTTGTCCTCAACCCATGGGTCAACCTAAATTCATCGCTGGCCAATCCGCACAGGTCGTGAGCTAACTTGGCGGGTTGTGGGCCCAAACAAGTTGATCCACCTGGATTCACTTTTAAATCGATTAATAAAATTACAACCCAATTTATTTATATTGTTTGACAAAGCGGATTAGTGTAAAGGAGCACACTCACCCAAGTTAACAGCTCTAATATGGAGGAGTTTAATTCTCTATAGGTTTTTTTCTTTAACTAGCACTCTCAAAGAAACAAAATGAAAAGAAAAAAAAATTCTATCTTTTTTTTCACAAATATTTTGTTTCATCTTTAACTTTTTCAGCTTTAGGAAAACGGCTGGTCTTAATGTCATCTTGGAAACTATCATTAAGATGATTGAGATTTCTTCAAAGAACCTCTTGATTAAACTATCATCAGTTATTGACACTTTGAATCAACTGGGTAATCCCATTTAACAAGCTCTTCTAACTTCCATTAGCAACGGCTCAAATCATTTGTATGCCATTCCTCTTAAGCGAGGTTGTTGTATACAAATTGTGCATATACATTTCTCGATAGAAATGCATACCCTCCATTCTCGATGTCCTCCCACAAATGATGTATCGATAAATTGGCCACAGATGAGTGACAACAGCTGAAACACATGAAGATCTAAGGAACCTTTCTTCTTGCTCCCACTGAACTTACAGTATCCTTCCAAATTTATCCCACACCAGATGCCATCAACTGACGATGTCAAACAGTGATCAATCTAAGTAGTTGACAAGCAAAAAATTGTAAATTTGATCTCACATTCAATGTGTGTTGCATGACATCAGATATTAATTAACAAATCTGATTTCAGAAAAAAAAAAATCTTGGTGGTCTAAAATCATAACTGATGTTTCTGAAAGCCTGGGAGACTGTTTCGCAAACATATGACAATGAAACAAACTGAATTTTCCATCAAATCTATCTCAAATAAAATAAGGAACATTTGCAGGGGAAAAAAAAGTGTATATCACTTGCCAGAATAGCTTTCTAATGGACAAAGTCGTTCACAACAAAATCCTGGCAATGTCAGAGCATTTCCTTTCTCCCCGCCCCAGAAGCATAACTGGAAGAACTTTAGGCTTCCTGAACCCTGATAAAATGAATGATCCAGCAGCGGCATCTGCACAGATATATTAGGTGCTCGTGTTGAATAATTGTTTGTCAT
The DNA here is from genome assembly GCA_037177415.1 of Kaempferia rotunda. Classification (NCBI taxonomy): domain Eukaryota; kingdom Viridiplantae; phylum Streptophyta; class Magnoliopsida; order Zingiberales; family Zingiberaceae; genus Kaempferia; species Kaempferia rotunda. Next base: position 5,182,569 of record JBAMIB010000038.1, on the reverse strand, counting down.
GCCTCTTCTCCACGAGGCGCACACTTATCTGATCGATGAAACAGAAATTACCCAGCTTAGTGTCTCATTTTTTTGCTTGCCCACCAGCTGAAAGAACTTTATCCATGGTGGTGAAGTAGGGCCAGGTCCTTTTACTCTTCTCGTTGCTTCTACTTTCCTGCAGAGGAACGGTATCTTGAGCGGGAAAAAAGATTTAGCAAATGCAAGGATCAAGGCTACAAAGAGCAGACACCGACAGAATAAGTTGCTATTGTGATACTTAGAACATAAAATTACTTTTTACACTTAGATAAGAGTTTCCTAATCTGGCAATTCCTTTTACCATCCACAGATGCCAATGATTGACACGTTCTCCTCGAATCCCCTAGGGTTCATTCCCTTAGGGAATAAGTTCCTCCCACCTCAGAGGCCGCTCAGCACCGTGATTTACCTCCCTCCACAAGGCCTTAGGGCAGGTAGTGGAGGGGCACCTGGAGTGAGCGTTATCACCTTTAAATCACATGATTGACAGGTTCTCCGGTTACTGTCAATCATGGCTTGGCGACCACAATCATGATTGAATGAAGCTGGGGTATTACACATCACATGTCAATCTCTCGTGAAGTCTTGCAAAGAATGTCATATGTCCCAGATTAGCACAGTAAGTTCCTTTCTCGTCAACTAAAAACAAAATTCATCATTATCGACATCAAGCCTTGTTTGCTAATTGGATTGGCTATATGAATCTTATGACTGCATTTAGCTCTAGTGCAAGACATTTAATTGATTGAATAATTATATTTTATCTTCCAGTCTCCTAATGAATGATTGCATCCTGAACCAAAATCGAAGCATGCTTGGTAGAGGCATTGGTACCAGTATTATAGCAGATGATTTCGCTCCCATGAACTAGTATAGAAAATAATACCAAATATAGACAGCAAAATTTAAATGAGAAAAAAATGGTACCTCATATTTCTGAACAAGGGATGTCCAGAGAGACTTGCATTGTGCCGGAGACCTTTTTATTCCATCGTTCAACATATCAGCAGAAATTTCTTCCCACAGAACCATTCTACCTTTAACAATTTGGAATTTGTTATCCATTCCAGCACGCAACTTTATCAGTCTTTTAACCTCTTCAGGCTTCCATTTGTTACGTTTCAAAGCTTTCTTAGCATTTAACGATTTGCTAGAACCCTTGCTACCAGCTGTTCCATTTTTGTTACTATCCAGATTTTCTTCCAAGGCGTTCCCATTTTCTTTTGTCACTTCTACAGGTGATGAGACTTTGACAAGTTCATCAATCTCCATTTCTGAGGATTTGTAAACAGATTCGAAGTTGGAAAATGCAGTTTCCACGGGCTGGTCGACATCGAAATCCTCCGCTAGATGAAGAGAGATAAAATATGAGCAGCAAGGTCATGTGTTCGCATAAAAATTGCAAGAAGGCTAATGGATAAGGATTACATATGATCCAGTGCTAAACCTACCAACTAAGTTACGACAAAAAAGGGAGAAATATATCTCCACCATAGTCTGGTGGTAAATGTACATATAGATCACACACGATAAAGGGAAAAAGGAATTGCCAGATTAGTATGGATGCTACCTTCAGAAGACTCTGCTACAAAGCTGTCCTTTGTCATGGTAGAATCACTATCTTCATCAAGCTCCCTGCTTGATGGAATCGAAATAGTATCTTCATCTGAGAGTGTGCTTGACTGCTTAGTCACACGTGGCCCATATGAATGAGCAAATGATCCAAATCTTCCATGAGACTTTCCAGATTTCTTCTGAAATTCTTCAGTTAGGACTCCAGCAGTGTTCTCAACTGCAATTGCAATGACTTCGGGCCTTTTGCTGCTGTATTTTCTTACAATCTTCCTCAGGACTTCAGATACAAGCCGTTCCATGTGTGTCAGTGGGCAATTCACAGGACAGCTTGATAGTGCAGCATGTGCAGCTTTATAAAGAGCATCCAGAAGTTTTCCTTTATCTAACCATAAGCAACGTGTTGTGATTCTTATCTTGCCTTTCAAACTTAGTTGTGACGAACCATTCACATATTCAGGCCGAAAAATCTCCATGCTGATTAAAAATGTAACAGCATATGCTTAATATCACATTATCCATAAGACCATAACAGTATCCAGCTAGTTTCGTTATTGCTGGTCAAATAATGAAAAATGATGCAAAAGTAGTTCAGCTTGAAATACAGCACAAGTAGAATAGTCTGCGTGGTTATGCAGTGAACTTCATTGATAAAAAATCAATGCAAATGTCGGAAAACCTTCTACAATAGTGTTGAGATTCAAAATTAATTGGATACCTGACAACAATGATACCATCTGATGCGATTCGTAATCTCTCATTAATGCAGAGTTCAGATGATGTTCCAAATGCTTTATCACCATCACTATACATCAACTGCCATGGACCAAGAGAGTTACTAAAAACCAAAAGACGTCACAACACAAAGACAAGAGGTTGGATAGCAAACCTCCAATGCCTCCTTTCCGAGTGGAGAAAATCCATTAGACAAAACACGCCTATTTCTTAAATGTGAAACGCCAAGCATCTCACCATTCTTTATTACCTGCAAAACAAAAAAAAAAAAAAAAGAACATCTACTAATTCATCAAAAGCTTGTTTAATAAGACATCCCGAATAGGTTTGATTCTGATATCAAAAGCTTGTCTGATAAGACACCCTCAAGAACAACCCAGAATAGTTCACTGTTATTTACATAAATTTGGCGAAATACTGGATGACTTACAGTGGTATGCCGTATTCCAGTGGATTTTCCCAGTAATTCATGCTCTTTCAAAAACAAGAGCTCCCCGTGAATGGGTAGAAAATGTTGCGGCTTCACAATCTTAAGAACTTCCTCCTACAATTGAGGAAACACTTACATCAGATTCACCTACAAGCTGGTAGTTTAATTGCATGAGGCAAGAGTTAATGGCTAAACAAACAAATAAAGAGATAGAGATACCAATTCTTCACGATAGGCATGACCAGACGTATGAAGTCCGGCATTTTTTCCCATCATAATTGTGGGTCCGAGCTCTGTTATGCGGTTGAGCATCTTCATCACACGAGTCTCATTTCCAGGAATTATCTACAAGTGCACAGGAAGCACAGTCAAAATTATATAAGCAAGCGCAATGATGACATAAACACACAAATATAATATACAGAAAATTCAGGCAGCAAGAAATACACTAAGGAAATTCAGGCAGCAAGAAATACACCAAGACAATGTATTTGAACACCAGTCAAAAAGAAGTCATCATATGTGGGCATTATAGCAGAGTTACCTTGGCAGAATATAGAACCAAATCATCTTTTCCAAGTTTGACAGAGTGACTTCCTCCAAAGGAAGCAAGATTTAGTGCAGCTCGCGGTTCTGCCTGACACAGTGATCAATGCATTCACATGCCTGCTATACAATGCTAGAAAAATATGCACTGTAGCATAACCACAAGAATCATGCAAATCAGCTACCTGATAGAGGGCAGGACAATCTTACCTGAGAACCAGTTGTAACAATCAACAAATCTTTTGGAGCATAAGCATCAATATCCTCTATTTTCACCTATAAAAGAATTTGCCAGGATAAAAACAATTCAATTTTTTTTTCTTAAAGAAAAAAAAAATGATGTATTAACAAGTCCTGGGTAGCAAAAACCACAGGAAATATCTTATATACTATCAAGCCTTTTATTTTTCCTCCTTCCATGAAAACAAGAGAAATTTTGATTTCTCTGCATGGTACTTTCTTATGCTGCCCGAACTTGGGGCCGAGCCGGTCGCCCTAGGTTACGTGGTTCATCTTCTTTTTTTTTTTAATATAGAAAAATGCATACATTCAAAGCTTCACAAATAAATGCATATAATAACAGCTTTTTTGTTTTCTAATTGTTTATCAACAGGATCCACATAATTAACCACTCCATGCTCAACAATGTACCATAAACGCCAGTGAGATCATCAAAGAATATAAATTACATATTTGTATCAACAGAGGCTATTATTTGATATTAGAATAATGTTATCTGTGTAAAATGATTGAGATGTTTGAATATAGAGTATTATTTACATCATCCTACAAGCCCCATGCAAGTTTAGAATAGAGAAATTCCAACAATTCACAGTCTTAGTTGGCTAGTTGTAATTAACAATCCTTGTAAGTTGTATAAATGCCAAGAATATTATTCTTACCAAAGTAGAAGGATCTATTGGTGCTTTTCCATCCTTGAATGCAGCATCCAAGTAAGTTCTCAGAGACATGCCAACTAACACCTGTTGATTGATTAATCAGAGAACTGAATCAGAAAAATAAAAGAAAACAATAAATGAAGAGCAGCTTACCATTTTACGTCCAGTTAAATCAGCAGCAGCTTTCACACTTCCAAGACGATGTATGTTAGAAGCAAATTGTGTCGTTATAACTCTTCCTTTTGCCTCTGAAATATAGCGCAACAGTGCATCTGCCACAACAGTCTCACTGATAGATCTTCCAGGTGATAGTACATTAGTTGAGTCACTCATCATCTGCAAAGGTTTACTGCTTCATTCTTCAATCTAAACTTGTCAAAAGATCAAGAAAAATATAGGGCAGCACAAAATATGTAACCACTGTAATAACCAGAAAGATGATATTTTCTTTCATAATCAGCACAATAGCAAAAATTAGAGATAGGAACAGTATGCCCGACATTTTATCATAATTGAACCCTGACTTTGATGTATAGACTGATATCGGCCCTTGAGGCTATAGCACATAGAGAAAATCATGCACAATTGTACAAGTCATAGTTCAGAGTATCAATAGGACCCACTTGGTGCATTAACAACTAATTTTGCATGGTAATCTGGAATACCAAAATTAAGATCCAAAGGGGCACCAAATTTTTCCATGACAAGTTTATTAATGATATAACATATTACAAGATCACCAAAAGTCTGGTAAAAATGTATTTTACCACACCCAAAGGTGGTAATCAGGATTCCGAATTAATTTGACAATTTATATAACCAAGTAGAAACATGAGTAACATAAGAACTAAGGTTCCCCTTTACATAGAATTCTACAAGATTACCTAATACCAAATACAACAGAGTTAGGTATTGGAACTGAATACATGAAAATTATAATCAATAACATATCATTTGGAGCAAAGTATCCATCAACCAATACCAAAATAATTTTGCTTTGTAAGAATAAAGGCAGTATGGTACATGAAACTCCTATGAATGCGGGGTGCAGGGAAGGGTCAATTGTACGTAATCTTATCCTACATTGCGAGATGTTGTTTCTACGATTCGGACATGTGACTACCAGATCACACGGAAGCAACTTTGTTTTGCAAGAATGTTAATCCAAAAAGAAAACTAAGTCTATAAGCTATCAGCAATGACTGCAACATCGAGGAGAGAAATATGCATCTGATAACATTGCAAGAGGATGACTTCTGTGAGTGATGTATCTGTTGCATAGAGCTCAATATTCATGTAGCAGGTTCTAAATAATTGGGAAGATTAATGATTATGATGATAATGAACAAAAGAATGGAATATGATTGGTCATTCTTACAGTCTGTAGTAAAATATTGCAGGAAGAAAAAAGAGCATAAAATTTTAGAAGTGCACTAGCATAGTTACCAAAGTCACGCCTTCCTTAGAAAGCTGCTCCAAGGCCTCACGATCAAAAATTTTGCCATCTAGTGGTGACTCATCAATCTATATATAAAATCAGTCGCCCACTTAGCCACCAAAAGAAATAATACTTATAAAAACAAAAAATAAAATGGAACTAATCATAAATGTTTTACCTTCCAGTCACCAGTATGAAATATTGTACCATCACTGCAGCGGAGCACCAACCCACAGCAATCAGGGATTGAATGGGTTACTCGGATGGGTTCCACTTCAAAAGGACCAGCATGAAATTTTCTTCTCACCTTAAATTCCTTAAGCCTTGACGGAACAAAAATTCCAAACTCTTTCAGGCGCTTTTTGATTAGCTGCTCAAGGGTAGGACACTTCAAATTAACCAGGGTGCCAGAGAAAGTTAAAAAAAAAATAAGCAAGAAAGATCCAGATAGAAGATGAGCCACAAGAGAATGCACAGATACCATTGCGGAATTAAATACTTCAATCAAAAGAGATGAGGTATACATAGCTAATGCATACTAGACAGGAATTACTGTTGTCTGAAGAACACCAAAACCATGCACAAATAGGAAATTATAGAGTTTTCCTAACCATAAATCATGTTGCACAAAAAAGGGAAATGCAATTTTGGACAACCATGATGCAACCCAGAACCCCAATGCACTGGAAAGGAGAAACCATCTCAAATGAAGAACTTGTTTGACATAACTGGCATATGTGACAGGTTGAGGTGTCCAGCTGATATTAATGCATATCAACAAGTTTGAGATACTAATTAACTTATTATTTGTAAGAAGATAGAACTTAGAAGCCCTTCACTTTATATCCTATGACTATATCTAAAAAGTAAAATCTGATATTCCTACCTCCATTGTGAAAGATGAAGTAAATATTGGTGTGTGGGAATCCAGAGCTGGAATAACCTGTGAACATGTTCCAGAAAAGCAAAATTTATCAGACATATAGATGGCATTTTGATGTCTAGACAACTTTTTGCTAAAGAGTTGAAGCTATATCTAATTTCAAAAGACGCAGAAAAATGGATCCATCTGCAAGAAACAACAAATTTTTGATGGGCATTTCTATGGAGTGCAGATATTTCAAGATGTGCATGCAGGTAACATAAGTTACACAGATGAAGCGCATAACTTCAAAAAAAAAAAATCTAAAAAGCAGACTGTTGTTTGCTGGGGAAAACATCTCCCAACCTGAACCTAAAAGAAATAAATAATCTGAAGAATACGCTACTAACCAGACCAGTCACCCATCAGTATGAATTCAGCATTTACTTGCACAAAATAGAATAGCAGATAGGTGATAGAGATGTTGTCACCATGATCGACACATGGAATAGCAAAAAATCAAAATAAAACAAAATTAGGCATTCTTCTCTCCCTCCTTTTCCATATAAAATTTAGTATTAGCTTGGAATGAAAGTATCCATACTTGGTCTCTATAAGATGTACTTTTTCTTGAGAGTTCTTAAAAGATTATGAAAATGCTGCATATGTGGTGTTAGGTATGTTGGCATCTGATTTGGGCTTGGAGAATCCTATTTTGAAAAGAATAGGTAAATATGTTATAGGAGATGGTAAATACACAATTTGTTTTCCCTTTTTTGTTTTATCAACTTAGCTTATTCTACAAATCCAGGGTCAACATTCTGAAAAGCCATGTAAAAATTACCAGGGTCAGCATTCTGAAAAGTCATGTAAAAATTAACTTAAACGAGAACTAGGAAAGGTGGACAACTGGACACTGACACATAGGAACTTGGCAATGTGAAACAATGAAAAACATATTTTTCAATCATTATAAAGAACAAACATAGTTGCCTATTCCAAATAATCCCCTTAAAATAGTATAAGAGAGTCAAGATGATATAGAAAGATTACCCATGGCAATGCACCAATATGATCCTCGTGGCCATGAGTTATAATAACTGCTTCAATCTTATGACTCCATCTTCTGATGAATGTTGTATCAGGTACAATCTTTTGAACTCCAAACTCATCATAGCTGACATGCATATAAACCAAACATATATATACAAATATTCAAACGAATTTGAGATGTCAATACAGCGAGAAGCAGATCATGCAAAAGAATATGTGAGAGATGAGGGGAAAACAGTGGAACTGATATGAATAATGGAGATCATGTATAAATTGTACGAATGTCAACATGGCAATTACCATAGCTAGGATGAAAGGAAGCTTACATGACTCACAGAGCATACCAGCAGAAAAAGAAACACAAATACAAAAACAATAAAAAATAACTTTTTTTAAAAGAGATATTTCTGGCAAGTGCTCGTCCAATTATAATTCTAAGGTTCTGCACCACTGCACGTGCCTCATGAAAGTGCATCTACAAAATTTTCAAATGGGACACCTGAAGTAGTTCTACCCCAGAAAATATTCTCAATTCATTTAATTTAATTTCCTTAGATTCCAAAAGTGAAGGACTGACTATGGTTTCCTCTTCAACATATCTGTACAAGCAACGACATGTTTCTTGATCATTCAGTGTTTGGAACGAGTCTCATGGTTCTATAGATTGCAAACAACCAATTTTAACCAATAATAAAAGGTGATCAATAAAGCACTTTTCCAAACAAACCTACCAATCAAAGAGCTACAAATTGAGTAACCATTTGTTAAATATGTATACATACTCTGGGAACATGATGCCTGCATCAATCAAGATGTAACGGTCAAAGTTTCCTACAAGCATGCAATTCATGCCAATCTCACCCAAACCACCTACTGGGAGAACCCGGAGTGGTGGACCATCTAGTCCTTCATAAAACTGTTCAAGTTTGCGCTGGACTGAATCTTCCATACTTTTCCCAGAACCCTCAGTTCTTCTGCGTCTTCTGCGTGGCACTTTTGATTCTTTGCCACCTAAAATAACACAGATGTAGAAATTTAATCATCGACAAAAACACAGTGTATCCGCACAGTAATGCCTTCGTAGCAAAGTAGCATGTTCTAACTTCTATGGTAATTGGTTGACAGAAGAGGGATATAACATACATTAAACTAAAAATCATTATTTAAATGACAAAATGTTCAACTCCGACTAACAATAGCGTTTAGCTTCCAGAGTAAATCCGAACATAACCGGCCACGTAGGAGTATGGAGATCTCTTCATAAACCAACAATTCCGACGCACGCAATAGCACAATAAAGATAGCACACGGGAAGCAGCCAACAAGAAAGGAAATGGCAATAACCAAGATCATAGCTTTTTCGACAAGCGTTGCAAATGCTAACACAAGCATGTCAAGAAAGACTACGTCACAAGTCTCGACGTCAATTTTTCTTCAGTGACGCACAGAAATTTGCCACTTATCGTCTTGACAAATAAAGTTCTGATTTTTGGAAATTACGGCAACTAAGTCACCAGTCTCGCGAGAGCTGTGGCATCGAAAAAAGGAAACTCAACAGATTAAAAGACGACGAGGAAGGGCATGAACGCACGAACCTGAGAGCACGGGAGGAGAACCCAGTGAGCACCATACGACGGTCCTTGGAACAGTGAACCGCCGCGGGGGGCAGAAGGCGAAGAGCGGCGGGAGAGTGGAAAGGGAAACCATGAACCCCTAACGGAGGAGGAAGGAGGAGAGGTAGGCGCGTCGGGCAGTGAACGGGGGAGGGAGTGAGGAAGAGCCTCCTGGGTAAATGGTCGATCGGGGCAGAACCGAAATATCTTATCGCTTTCCGGCCGCAGGGCACGAGGATCACTTTTAACGGTGAGATTTCGGCTTTAATGTTCGTGTTCCGGGCGATCACAATTTCTCGTTTTTTTTAAGTTAACAGGTAAAGATATTTTCTACTTCTTTTATTTTTTTAAAACCCAAATATAATATTTATAAACTGATAAATACATTTGTTTGTCTATTGTGAAAATTTGATATGATATACAATTTTTTATTTTTTTTAAATAGAAAATTGGAGACGATCACGAGACAACTGGCTAAGTGTTCGATTGGAGCTCAGGCCTGAGCTTGGTAAATGGCGTGCACTAATGGGCCTGAGTCATTCAGCCCGTCAACATTCTAATATTTACACCTGACAACATATAAATAACCACTTCAAGATTCAAAATCAAAATATACATATAATAAAATTAATTACTAAGATCAATTCGGTTCAACACCTACCAATCGAAGCTGAAGTAATCAAATTTTGTTGGACAAACCAAACCGACTAAGTTAAATTTTATCATTAAACTCAAACAATTCCAACCGATTAATTCGATAGGTTATTAAATTAATGGATCTTTTCTTATCAATTAATATTGGAAAAAAAATTAAACACTGATTCAAATTCATCAGTTGATGGCTTAGAGTATCCATGTCAAAATTCTCATCTAAAATATAAAATTTAAAGTAAAAAAAAAACAATTTTATTAAATTTATATATCTATAATTTACCATATATTTATTTTCTATATTTTTTTATTAAATAGAGAGGAGAGAAATTATTTTATTATTAGAGGAAAGAGAGAGAAATATTTATATTATTGAAGGGTGGAGAGAGAATTATTATTTTTTTGTTAATGTTTAGAGAATGGATTTCATTCCTAAATTTAGAGAAATGTTATAATGTTATTCACAAAATGTAAATTTAGAAAATTAGTAGATAGTTGACGTAGAAGTCTTTTTATACAAAATGTAAAATTCAAAATAAAAAATTAATTTAGGGCAATTGATGTAAATGCTTTTACAAGTTGATTGATACTTAGAGGTGTCAATTCGGGTGGATCGAGTCGGGTCGGGTTACAAATTTTTTTTTAAAACTCTCAACCTGAACCCAACTCGAACCCAAATTCAACCCGAAACCCCTCAACCCGAATCCGAACCAGGTCAACCCGACCAACCCGAACCCAACTCATATAACACGATCCAAAATAACTTTTTTTTTTGTCATTTTCCCAATAATTTTTCACTTTTATTTCAATATTCCATCACTATTATACTAACATTGATATTAAAATACATAAAAACATCTTAATTTTTAAAATAAAATTTAATTTAACCATAAAAAATCAACTAACTCATAAATTCTGGTCAACTCAAATCCGACCCAACGCAACTCGAACCCAACACGAAAATTTTCAACCCGAAACCCACCAACCTGAATCTGACCCGAATCCGAAAATGTCCAACTCCAATCTGATTTTTTTTTTTGGTCGACTCAGTTTGGATCGTCGGGTCGGATTTATTTTTGACACCCCTATTGATACTGATTTAGTTTAATAGGTTTAATTAGTTTTTGAATTTAAAATAGTTATCCAACTGAATAAATTCAAATAATGCAGATTTTCTTAAATAAAAACTTAAATTTTGAATTAATCAAATTGAACTTTTGAATTCGTTGATTCAATTATTTATTCTGATTTAAACAGTATGTCGTTCACCACTAATTCCAATAAAAAAACTGAACATCTATATATATTCAAATCCAAACGCATGAGTTGAGTATGATGACATTTTGTACACAAAACAGTAACACAGTTCGATGTCAATAGGATAGTGTCTCTACAAGTACTAAGACGGTACACAGGGACAGGGTAACTCCCAATTTGCCTCTAAACGTCTACTTTGTTGTGTGTATTTCAACTCCCTTTTCATATATAAATTATTTTTAAGCTGTGATGTGTATGGAATCTATTCTACGATGCGTGGGTTGGTTTTGGATATGTATATGCCGTCATGGGCCGCCCATATCTATTTCATTGACATTTCTCTCCCAACATGTTATGCTACTTGTGAGGGCAAAAAAATATAATTTTTTCAGATCGATGCGGTAGTTAAGATATGGGATATTACTGTATTAGATTGTAAAGTTAAAATTTGACCCGTTCGAGTATATCTTCCCCCATGTTTTGGTCGTTGCACTAATGTCTAGTAGTTATCCGTGATTTACCTACTCCGTGTTGGCCCAAAGACGAATTGACGGGATGAGTAAATCACCTTTTAATATATATAAGGGCAAAAAAAAAATTAGTCAGGTTTGATGCATCTGTTCGATGTTTGAGAGGAATAGAGTGAATGGTTTTTGCAAAATGTTTAAAATGGGTCAATCAAGAAGTGTATTCTAACTGAAAAAGAGGAGTTGAGTTCTTGTTTATATGGAAAAACAAGGACTTGTTGAATAAATTAGATTGGGAGGATGGGGATAGAGGTTGATCCAGTGTAAGCACATGATGTGGCAGCATCTTTTAAACAACTTTGCTCATGTCATCCAAATCCAACAGCTAGTGTAATTTAAGCCTTAGATTCTGAACAACCTTGTAGATAAGCCTAATCCGTTCAAAGAAATAGGAAGAAGAGGGGAAGAAGCTTGCTTAAAGAGATGGTATCTATTCAAAAGAAACATGGAAGTAGCCGAGAAGTGTCAGAAACCACCATGTTATACACATTTGATTGAAAAGGGAAAAATAAAATAAAATAAAACTTGAGCAGTCAATTTGTAGATAACCTAGCTAACTGGACTCAAACCACTTGGATCGACACTAACCAAAAAAAAACTATTTTTAGCGATCGAATTTTCGGTCACTAAAATAATATAGTTGATCACGTCGGTAAGCAAGTAGGCGGACACCGAGGAAGTCGTCGTCTACGTGGATCTCCGAGTCGCTAAAGAGGTTGTCAGCTGTCTCCTATGCACTAAAAACTTGAAGAGAACGTTAGCAACCAAACTGGGAGAAGCTTTTTCGTATTTGGTCCTTCGACGTTCAAGTTAGCCTTGCGATATCGAAGAAGAAAACTGCTGCTGAAAAGAGAAGCGTATTGTGTAACTTTTTCTTTCTGTGGAAGACCTTATTTATACATTAAGAAAGAATTAGGGTTTTGTCAGGTGTTACTGTGCATTGATTTCTTTCCACACTGGGCCTCCCATAAATGGTCTTGTCATGATTATATGTGTCACGTGTTTGCCTTAGAAGCTTCTTCCATTGCAAGAAATCACAACTTCTGATTTTGGCAGAGAATATTCTCTTGACATAATGTTAGGCTAAACGACAAAGAGGACTCTTGTCTTTTGTGTCGATCGGGCTACGCATCCGGATTTTAGCCGATTGGCAATTGACCTTGGCGAGGGGACTCGTCGACTGCCTATGGTAGGGAGGCAATTTCATATCTTTGGAGAGCTTCTCCTATTCACTGGGCTTAATATATCCTGTCGGTTGCATATATCCGATCGGCTGATTGTCCTGTTGACTTTTTTATGTCTGATCGGTTGATTGTCTCCGTCTGTTTTACCAGCAGAGAATAGGACAGTCTGAATAGTTACCTAGGCCGACCGACCTTCAATGTCCTTTAACTGTCCTAACAATTTTGTTGATCATCCTTTGACCCTGCGTTCTGACCTGACACCACTATTGACGAGCCTTTGACCTAACGTTATCATCGAGATCAATACCAAACCAATCTAATTTTCAGTGGCGATCTCGATAGATCTTATCTAACACTTGTGAAGTAACATGACAAAAGATAAATTAACAAAGCTAAATAACCATTGCAATGTTTGAGTTTAATTTGTCGGTGTGATAATTGTTAAAGCAATCCAACTCGAGCAACAATGACAACGATGAGATACGGAAGAAATTTCACTCTAACTATCAAGAGGTCCTTGTCATTTTGGATTGGGCTGCATTGTTACTTAGAAAAGTTTTTTTTAAAGAACTCTTTATACTCTCATTATCATCTGTTAGTTTTACATTATTCCTTTTGTTAATGAGCTTGGTTTAATTATCAATCTCTATCTTCTTTTCTAATTGATCGGGAGAGATTATCATCTACATCAGCCACACCAATCACATCCAAAAAGTTGCTACTCTGTCCAATTCAATCACATCAGAGCCTCAACTGACGAAGTCAATTTCTTCATAGTTCTTGCTCCAATTCAAACACCACCAATCACAAACAGAAAAACTGCAGTCTAATCTCTTTGATCACTCACTTTTTTCAACCTTTTGAGTTGTTCGACACCAATCGGAGTTTCTTCTTCATATTATTTACACTTGACATGTTTAAACCAAAACAAACAACAAAAAATGTAACGTCGACAAACTGAGGAAGTTTGCATGCCTCAGATAAGGCTCAGAGTCTGCACCAAATTTCCTACCTGCTTTGCCATATCCTGCCACGGCCATCCCACAACCTTCCTTCGTTGTTGCTGCACCATCTTCTTAGCCTTCTCTATCACTTGGTCCACCAAATTGTCGTCTTCTTTCTCTTTCGCCGCATGCTTTGGGCACTTCAACAGCGTTATATACGTCCCCAGGTCATGCACGGCCGCAGGGTTACGTAGGGCGAAGAAATCCAGTCCCATCTCGACGCCGACGTGAGCATAGCACGCGACTCCGCCCGCCGGAGCTCTCGTTGAGCAACAGCCCCGGCAGCTTCGTCACTGGGTCCCTGACGTTGACCACCCTCAGCACCTTGACTCCGAGCTCGTCGCACCGGCGCTTGAACCCGGTGTTCCCCGCCCGCGGCCCGCCGAAGGAGTAGACCGTGATCGGCGCCGGCTCTCCGCCCGGCCGAACCCGGTTCAGGCCCAGCTCCGCAAGGTCGTACCCCAGCAGCAGCGCAAGGGCCGAACCCATACTGTGGCCGGCCAATGTGATGCTGATCTCCTCGCCTCCGTAGACTTGGACGATCCGGGCGATCTCGCCCAGGAGCTGCTGCCGGCAGCTCCCCTGCCCGAACCGGCTCGCGCCGTCATTGGACGTGTAGAGGTTGAGAAAACCGGACTCGGCCCGAACCTCGGGTCGCGGCTCGGCCGGGTCCAGATCGGCAGCCCGAAGCGCGCTCATCATGTTGGCGGCCCACTCAGCCCTGGTCACCGTGCCGCGGAACGCCACCACCACATCGCGCCGCCCCAGACGACGCCGCGCGTCGCCATCCACGGCCACCGCCACGTAGCCGACCCATCGGCTGCGGTCCCGCATCGGGGCGCATACGTCGGGGGTCGCATAGATATACTTGGTCACCTGATAGCCCGTCCCGCCGAGCCCCACCTCGTCGAGCATTTGAGCCTTGCCGTACTTGCAATTCAAGTAACTACGCGAGCGAGGGTCCAAGTCAAATGCCTTGTAGCAAGCGGCGACCAGCTCTCCGTATCGAACAAGCTCGTCGCGGAGCAAAGGGCTCAACGGGTTGATCAGGTCCGCCCAGTCGTTGGCGCCTTGGATCTTCCTCCATACACCAGCCAGATTTGAATCGCGTTTTGTATTCGCGTTGAGCTTCATTTCCGACTTAAAACTACTCTTTCTCAGGGACGACACAATGGGAACACCGGTCATTGGGAGGAGCAAGGTATGAGCTTGCATGGAAGCCATGGAGAGAAAGAGAAAGAGCAAGGAGAGGGAGTTATATAGACAGACATGGTTGTTGAAACTGTTATCGTCAATTAAATAAGTATGAGCTTGTTTGGCAATGGCAAAGGTAGTCTTGGATTCTCGTGGCTTCTTATTTTTATTGGTCGGTTTGTTCCCTCAATTGAATCAATCCGTGGAGCACTTTCTGAGTAGGTTAAGTAAAGATCACAGAATCCACAGAAAGCAACCGACCCGAGAAAGCGGGAAGAAAAAAAAAATTCAAACTTGAGGGTCATTGAAAGGATTCAAAGTTCACTGAAGTTAGATCGAGCTGACCAATTTTTAGGTGATCTAAAAGCAGACAGAATCTTGAATAAATCTTCCAGTTATGCAGGGGAATTATTTCTCTCGAGATATTCACTGGAACAGAGAGCTCTGGAACTGGTGGTTGACATGTGATGGACGAACAGGGGGTTGACACATCTTCATGGATTGAGGATTGGTAGTTGAGATGTACAATGATAATGGCACGTCTTAAATGGCGTGGGTTGGGAAATTATGGGTTGCTTAGCTGTGCCAAGGCAGGCCATGGAATGGCAACTAGAACAAGTGGGCAGCTGAGCATGAACTTTTAGTCTTAAATTTAGGAGCACAAAAGATTGCAGAGAGATTTTTTTCTTGTAGAAAAAGTGTTATTTCCAATATCTTTGAATATGTTTACTTGGGGATCATGAGGAGGAGGAAGAGGAGAATATTTTATGGGATTTTATTGTACAATGATGGATACTAGACTTAATGCAAAAAGTGGGAGAAGAAGTTGGTGTTAAATTTTCTGCATCCATTATTGATTCACCAAATAATTGATGAGGAAGGTCGATTATGAAGTTTCTGTGATTGATGGTTTGGTTTTCTTGACTTATGATTGAAGGTTTTGTTTGTTATTGTTAATTTAGTGATTGCTTTTGGGAGGAACAGGGTTGATCTCGGAGAAGATCATCACCTTGTTAAGTTGTGACTCATCATTAAGTTTGGCATGCTACATGGAGGCTTCTTTGAAGGTCCTTTTGTGAGTTAGATCGAGATCGAAATGTAAATCTACTTGAATAGTCGATTAATCAATAATGATGTAGATTGATTGCCATTTCATCACTTTGAATTTTGCTTCAGCCTGGTCTCATTCTTCAGTGCATGCTGTCAAGAAACAAGAATTCCATCCTTGCTCAATTAAATTGGATCCTCTTGCTTTACTGACCTAACTGAAAGAGTTTGCTCAAAGCCGCCAAAGCCTTTTTGACAAATTTTAGCCTTAGCCACAACTTATCAATTGCACTTTTGAGACAATCCTATGTCTGAAAAGATTGAAAGGGGAAGTTTGGCTTTAATTCAGAGGGGTCTTCTGTCGGTGATAATAGACATCACTTAGTCATCTCTTTTGAGAGTTGCAAACACTAGTGTGTCCAGCTCAAAATGATAGACTTGATGATGATGATGATGATACACGAAGAAGATGAAGAACGGGATCACATAATTGATACAATCAACAAATATACAAACTGCACAAACAAAAAGATATACAAACTATACAAATCATGATTCCAGAAGGACCACCTCACCTAATCCATACTTGTTAGTGTCAATCTTTCACGATATGCTCAATTCACTCGGCTGATTCAGTCTATCCAATTTGTTCATTCCATCTGATCTGCTTGACTTGTCAAACTAATCGATCCAACCAATGGTTCTATGGGAATTTTCTATGTAAAAGTTTTGTCTTGACTACTGATCGATTATCAATTCTCCACATGAGGTCATCGTATTGACAAACTGAAACATGTGCAGAGTCAAGTACCAGAAAGATTATGTCAATAGTTCTAGAAATCCAAGTTATTATGGAAACTTAGCATAATGACAAAATCATAGCTAACATTTATAAAATACAGGAACAATTTGATGCCCGCACAACTCAGGCACTCAGTAATATAATCTTCGAACAAAATCAACATACGTTATTACCAACAGCACCAAGAAGTCTCGCCGTGACGTGTTGTCTGTTCACATTGTTTGGTGACTCTCCTTTGATTATTAATAAAAGGTTGGTTTTGTTTTGAGGCATCCATTAATTGCTTTCCTTCCTGGTTTTGCACTCTTGTAACATCTCTCTCGGAAGCTATGGCAGCAGAGAACCCCAAGTCCATCTATGATTTCACAGTCAAGGTGTTGTCTTGATCTCCTGTTCAAATTTTGCTGTGTTCTATCTGTTCTTACATGGATTTTTGCCTCCAGAAGTTTTCAAGACCTCTTCTTTTTTTTTTTTAATATTTAAGGGGGCTTTTAGTTTATTTTTTAGATGGATTTGTCCTCAGGATATGAAAGGAAATGATGTGACTCTGAGTAGCTACAGAGGAAAGGTTCTTCTTATTGTCAATGTTGCTTCCAAATGGTAATCTATATATTTTTTTCTTCCCAACTTTCACTACTAGTTTCTTTTGTTCAGTATTTGATGAGTGCTTTTTGTTAATTGACTTAATTCTTATTAGCCGGGCCTCCTTAAACTACATGGAAGCAAAAACTTTGCAAAATTTCAATTTCCCATGTTCTTCTTAACTAAAAACAACAACTTAATCTAGGGAAAAACAGATCAACACCTGTTTTTGTAATATGGTTTATGGTGATGCAGTGGATTGACTCATTCCAACTACAAGGAGCTGAACATTGTATATGAAAAGTACAAGGACCAAGGTTTCAAATTATCCATTTTCTCAACTCTATTAGATGAACCCTAACAACTTATTTTTATGTGCCAACTTTGTAATTGTGTTCATAGGTTTTGAGATCTTAGCATTCCCCTGCAACCAGTTCATGAGTCAAGAACCTGGAAGCAATGAAGAGATTCAAGAGGTAGCTTGCACCATATTCAAAGCCGAGTTCCCCATCTTCGACAAGGTACAAGATTTTAATCAGATTACTTTTATTTTTAAATCTATGTAACTTGAAATCCTAAAATCCATATCTATTCCTATAATGTTCCTTTGCTTTTGTTACATGCGTTCTATCTCGCATTAGATTGAAGTGAATGGGAAAAATGCTGCACCTATCTACAAATTTCTGAAATCCCAGCAAGGTGGTACACTTGGCGATGCCATAAAGTGGAACTTCACTAAGTTTCTTGTGAACAAGAATGGCAAGGTCGTCGACAGATATGCACCCACCACTTCGCCGTTGAAAATAGAGGTCATACTCAACACTTTCACTGCAGTAAAGTACCAAATTCTAAGCTAATGCTATTTCCAAACATTAACGAGTTGAGTTGTTCTCTTGCAGAAAGATATTAAGAAATTGTTGGAAGCATGAGCGTGTTCAAATTTCTCGTCTATGTATTATGTTGGTGATAAGGGTTGTACATGTTTGTTTCAGTTGGAAGTTATGGGACACCAGAATCTATCCTCATTGTAATAAGTCACATCCTGTAGGGCTGTTGACATTTGCTAGAAACTTCTTGTGATATAAACATTGGCATTCTGATAGCAGTACCATTCTATATTATGAACACAACTATTGTAGTTAAGAATTCGAGTAGAATGATATACTGTTAAATCTTGTTCCCATGAAAGAACAATTTTATTCAATGATGCCAGCGAATTCTCATTGCTCAAAGGATGGTTTTTGGTTATCAATGAGATCAAAGAAGTGAGAAATACCGTAAACAAGCTTTTTGTTTATCAACAAGATGCATTTTGTTGTCAAAACCCCATCAGTCATTCAAGATGATCATCAACAATCCATTCATTTTGGTTGAATAAGCGTATTATATATATTATTGAATTATCCATCCATTGAATCTAAAAGGAATCCTAAAGCATGGTGCATTTGTTTGTAAGACTAAAGCTAGATAGATTGAATGCAAGTCTATTGAACAGCCATGACGACTTCATACAAAATAGTGACGATTTGCCACAAGAGGATCCAAATGCTAGATAGGTATTGCGATACGACGATATCAACTCAATTTAAAAATAAATTTAAAGGTAATTCAGAGGTAGTGAGAATGAATTGTTTACTTGCAATAATATCTAAGTTTGTGACTTTCTATTCAAAGTAAACAAAATTATATTTATATACGATTGCCGATTAGAAACAAGGTGTTCTAGAAGGAACTAATTCTGTATTTTCTTTTTCCAAACTGTAACAAACATTGAATAGAATGCACCAGTCACCAGTAACAATCATCAGAACTGAATTGGTGTAATCTTCCTAGGGTATCAACTAAACCCTTTAGTGTAGTATATCTTTCACACTGTAAGTGGAACAAGCTAGATTTCTTCCAGATTTGACCATTCAACTTTAGAAATTGGAGTATGAACCTAATAAACTATCAGATAGGGAGAGAGGTACATGTCAGTCAATCATTAAGATTTTTATGCAATAATGAGCACGTGGTTCCTTTTTTAATGGGCGAGGTCAGTGATGATGGATCCAGATGTCACCAAGTTATCAAATGCATTTATATCTTTTCCAAGGAAGGAAAAATAGTTTTTTACTAAATCATGCACTCACAGATTTATATTTATCAAATCACGCACAACACTTTCAAATTTACCAAATCACGCACGAAAAAATATGAAGTTCCTTTTTTACCCCTGCCGCTAAAATATCAGCCACATTGGGCCTGATATTTTCATATCAGGCCCACGTTGGGCCTG
>JBAMIB010000038.1:5046339-5057712 GCA_037177415.1 Kaempferia rotunda | reverse complement strand
TCTCGTTCATAGTAGATCATCATAATCTACCAAATAAGGAGTTAAGTGCTTTATATTGAAGACATCAGATGTCTTCAAATGGGCTCATGCTCTCATGGATATAACTTTTCTCTAGTAGTTCCACCACCTGTCGCTGCAATTCCTCAACCTCCTTGGGACTGAGGTGATATGTTGATCGGTTAGGCAAGCTCAACCTCGGAACAAGGCCAATTTGATGTTGCATATCTCGTATGGGTGGTAGCCCAGAAATAAGATCCTTTGGCATCATCTCGTTATAATCCGCTAGCAGCTACTGTACTTTTGGCGGGTAACTCAGCGTCCGTGTCTAGGGCTTCACTCTGGCGCGTAGCAAAGTATAGACAACGTCGATCGCATCTAAAATCCTGGATATAGAAAGCAGATTAATATTCTTGGCTATTAGAATTAGAGTGGTTCTTTCTCGTCGTGGCGCCAACATAATTTTCTTTCCCTTGATCTAAAGGGTACATGTATTCTTCCACCCATCATGAATAGCATTGTGATTATGCTGCCAAGACCGCCCCAATAATACATGACATGTGTTCATAGCCACACACTCCAAGCACTATCAAAATATTTACCAATTGAAAAAGACACGAGACACCATTGGTCTATTTTTGCCTCATTGTCTTTATTCATCTAGGATAATTTGTATTGTTTAGGATGGCGATATGTTTTCAACTGTAATGTTAGCGGAGACTGCGTTTTCACAACTATCGCTGTTGATGATTATGTAGATTTTTTTGTATGGTGCAGGTAGTATAAAAAATATTGGTCTCAATTAATTTTCCTCTAAATCACCCTTTGGAGTTAGCAAAATCTTACGAACGACTAATATCTCTTGGCCGTCACCCTAAATCACCTCGTTAAACGGACATACACTAGGTCGCCAATTGCTTTGATCTCTTTTTCCATGTTTTACTCGATTAATAGATTTTTATTTTTCTGATTGGTTGGAGCAGGTTTTCTGTATCGGTTAGCTTTGTGTCCCTGTTCGCCACAATTATAATACGTGACAGAAGCATTAGGATCAACCTGGGAAGGCTAGTGTGGTATAGAATATGAGCCTTGAGGGTGAACTGATCGATTGTTTTATTTGCCCCTCACCATCGACTTCTGGTTCTGTTTTTTTTCAACTATTAGTGCGTGTTGGTAGGCTTCTGACACCGTAAAAAACGAATAAAGGCTGACGACATCTTGTAGGGGTTGATGCAACCCCCTAAGTATCGTGCGACGATTTGCTCATCTGTCTCGGATAGGTTGTTTCGGGCGGTTAACTGGTGGAACTCATTTGTATATTCGTCATCCGATCTCGTGCCTTGTGGCAACGAGTGAAGTCGCTGAAATAGAGTTTAAGTGTAGCCGAAATGTAGAAAGTGACTCAGCCTCTTCTTCATCCTCTCTAGTCATCTATTTGGACTTACCCTGTTGGTCCTGTGAACGTCGCATCTGTTCCCATCAAGTCGATGTTTGCCCCTTGGGTCTAATGGCAATCAATTTCACCTTCATCCAGTCCGGAATCTGTTGATACTGAAAGATTCACTCCACTTCGTTCAACCAATCGATGAAGCTCCGGGAACATAAAGAACATTATGAATAGAAAGAGACGGAGAAGGATGAACAATACCAACACCTTGGGATTGAGTTTGAGAACCATTTGCCATGGTGACGAAGGTAAATAACCAGAAGTAGATAGAGAAAAAAGATATCTTTTACTAGTGATATGATCAGTGGCCCCAGAATCAAGTACCCAACGACCCGAAGAGCGAGATATGCTAGTAAAGGAATTACCAGCTTGTGCAATGGCAGCAGGGGAATCAGAATTTCATCGATCCTTGTACCATTTCAGAAAGTCGTCATAGGAAGGCAGTGGGGTTAGATCCGGTGTCAACTATGAAGTGGAAGTTGAAGAAGCGACAAAACTCTGGACGATCTGAACAGCACGAGGAGGTCGACCATGTAGACTAACATTTATTAATCGTGTGTCCTGGTCGGTGACAATGATCACACCAAGGACATCCATTGCCACCCTTACGAGGTGGAGGTCTGTTGTTATTTTGAGAGATTAAAGCTGAAAAGTCAACAGGAACGAAAGAAGGCAATGTCAAGACTTTGGCGGGGACACGAAGGAGAGGCGCCCATGTAGAGTCCATGCCTCTATGGGGCTGCCCAGGATCTGATCACGAACATGAGAATAATCTGTGGGCAGATCATATAAAGCTAGAGACATAAAATATTTCTTCCGATTTTTAAGCTCTGCAACAGGAGTGACCACAGGTGGAAGTAGGTCATTGAACTCACACAGAAGGTTAGAGACTGATCTCAAATAAGTTGACATAGAATCCTTAATCTGATGGGCACTGAGGATGTTTATGAGATCTTTACAAACTTGATAGAGTCGCCGAGAGGTGTTTGTAAAAAATTGTTGAGCCTGTGTCCAAACAGCCTTGTAGGTCTTGTGAGTGTGGAAGACATCCCTAAGAAATGGATGGTTGTGGCTTGGATAATGCAACACAACTTAGTATCAACCTTTTTCCAGAGGAAGATCGACGACTTGAATATCCTCTTTGGTTTGAGTGAGATATGTCT
This sequence comes from Kaempferia rotunda, assembly GCA_037177415.1. Classification (NCBI taxonomy): domain Eukaryota; kingdom Viridiplantae; phylum Streptophyta; class Magnoliopsida; order Zingiberales; family Zingiberaceae; genus Kaempferia; species Kaempferia rotunda. The sequence continues at coordinate 5,055,105 of JBAMIB010000038.1, read as the reverse complement.
CATAACCCTGTCCAACAAGTCAAAACTCCTTGTGAGAGTTCCAAGAAGAGTAGTTCTTACCATCCAACAGCTCAGAAGAGAGCGGTGCAGTGATATGGTTGGTAAAGATTGGGAAATCCGGTTTTGAAGTGCCGGAGGTAGTCATGACGAGAGAAGATGAACAATATTGCTAGTCTCTCGCTTTTGTAACCATGTCGCAAGGATTCTACTGCAACACTCAAACATGGACTCAGAAAAGAGCTCGCCGAAGAAGAAGAAGATCCGGCTTCCTCCTATGTTGGAGATTGCCACCATTCGCAACCACATTGGTAGGGAGTTTCTTCTGAGGCATGGATGACTAAGGAATGCCTTGCTAGAGCAGAACCACTCCGACAAGGAAGCCCTAGATCGAAGCCGCTGCTCACAGAGGTCGTCGAAGTCACCGCCTTCGCCTGATTGAAGAAGATCAGAGGAATCGGGAGTCAGGTGGAGATTTCAACTCTCCAGCGGTGGAAGTAGTCGGCGAAGAAGTGAAGTACGAGCAGGCTGCCGCCGACGGAGAGGATCCGTGTCGGTAAGAGAGATCACACGATAGGCTTAGAAGTGCGTGGTGATTACCGTAGCGAAGAGATCGCGCGAGGATGAATAGTGGCGGCGGAGAGAAGAAATTGGCGAAACCTAACCTGACTCTGATACCATGTGATATTTCATGAAAGAAAATCTTAATCATATTACATTAAAAAAAAAACCCTATTTATATACAAAGTTAGGCCTATTCTAAGAAAGAATTATGACTCTACTCTAGGAAATAAATTAAAATTTTATTCTAAGGACTAATCCTAAAATGCTAATTAGGATATCAACTTATCCCTAAACATATTTAGAGATACTAAATATCCCTAGACATATTTACAATATTCTAACAATTTCAATAAACCTAAACAATTTTTACAATGAAATTAATGTGTTCAAGGGAACTTTTCATGTGGTTTTGAACTTCTTTTTGTTTCCAACCTAAAAAAATAAAAAATATTAATATTAATATTAAAACATTAAAAACTACTAATTACAAATAATACTAATATTATTAATACTAAAATTAAAAAATGGCGTCTAGGCTCTAGACCTTGTGCTTTCTGCAATGGGTTATAATCGTACTATTGTGTCTGTCGTGATAAACTTTTAATCATTGGTTTTCGCTTTTGAACCTTGTTTTGAAACACATAAGATGTAGTGCTTAGTTGTCTACTGTGATATACAGTTAGATGTTTTTAACATGTACATTCGACACCAATTATTATAATAATGTACATTAACTTTAAAAAGAAAATTAATAGTTGTGGCAATCTGTCAGCTCCTTGTTAATTTATACACAATTTTGCCATGCCATTTATTTTTTCAGAATCATATGCTACATAGCCTCACATTAATTATTGAAATATCTAAACTTTGTTTTCTTAATTTGCATATTAATTTTAACAATTAATCTAGTGGGGATTTTTGAAATACAATACGTGACATGTCCAAGCATTACATTCAATTTGGTCAACTAGTTAATCAATGTGTATAATTAGTATTGTCAAAGGGCGCACATATTTGGTTACATTTCATTTTGAATAATATTGTTATATTTTCAAATTTTAAGTTATATTTATTCTTTAGCAGTCAACCATAGAATAACTAACAATCACTTTATGATCAAGGAAGGATCTCCTACACTTTTATTTATATTATGAAGAATTAAGCTAATGGACATTTATCATATTGTCATCTTTTGAAGTTAATTCCTTTGTTAGTCTTTCATTCATTTACTACCAGTGTAGTTATTTACAGGACTGCATGGCAAATTTTTCCAGGTGGCGTTGGAGGCAAGGATGCTAATGGATTGTTGCGGTGTCTCGAATCTTTTAACATGATCCTTAGCTTCCTTTAAAACGTTGGACTTTTTGTGATACAGTTGCAGTCATAATTGTTAATTTATATTTTTTTCAAGAGTTTGGCATTAACGTGAGTGCTTGTGGTGTATTCTTAGATTGCCTCTTTAATAACCAAAATTTAATCAAAGTGTGATGAATTTTTGGCTTCATGAGTTCACTCCTAAATGTTCCAACTTTATATTATGCATCATCGGAAGGAATTTTTCTTCTAGTGAAAAGCAAATTTAAGAATACTGATTGTTTGAATGTTTCTTTGTTGACGCTTCTTTATAGGCTGTCATTCACCTGTAGCATTAGTCAGTTCAAAAGTTTGATAATTGAATTATTAAAAAAAGTTATATTATGCATCGAATAGGAAAAGTTGACCTGCGATTATCATTTATTTGAATATTAGTCTGGTATTACAAAGGATTTTGTCCGAGTGATAGAAGAGAAGTAATTTGTTGATAACGAAGACTAGAGCGTCAAAAAGTTTCAAACCGTGTACCACCACGACTAAAATTAAATTGAATTAATTAAATTACATCGAACTGATTTTTTTTAAGGTGAATCAGAAGCACTTTTCTTTTATTTTTTTTTATTCAAAAGACCACCCAAACTCATCCCACCCGATTATAGTTTGGATTTGGACAGGTGACTGGAGGCCGCCCGGAAGCTGCTACCACCGCAAGTGGCCTTTGGATGACCTATGACCGCTGCCTCTATCCAAATTACAACTTGGATGGGAAGGTGAATACGTCAATGGATTGTGAGTAATTACAATTGGATTGTGACTGTGATCCAACCACAATTATAATGTGGATCATCCCTAACCGATAAAAAGTGGACCAGAATTGATAAACAAGAAATTGACTTCTTCTCAACTTTGGTTTTATAATTGTTATAATATAAATTTATCTCATTGCAGTTAAATCGCAGTTGCTAAATATTTATAGCAATTGAGATTTCATAGCCATTAATGTCAAGTACAACTTTATCATTTTAAGGTGCACATGTGATAACGAAAGAGTGAGAACTTTTTTATTAAAAATGAAAGAGAGTTGCTGATGATAATTCTAAAGAAATGTTTTTATTAATTACCTAAATTTAATCATGTTTTTACAACCGATCGAAAATATATGATTCGAGATATCGGTTGATCTCCTTTGGCTGCACTCCCAACCGCCGATGCAACGTCCTTAAGACGTCGTCACTGACTCTTACCCCCTCCGTCATCACATTCCCAGAGCATATGACTATATCTTTCTCGTGCTCGGTCGTACGGAGGTCGACTTTGTCGTCTAATAGCAATAGCTTCCTGCAATATCCAATCGCATTGTTGTATTCCTCTCGATTTTGCCAAAACTGATCGCAGAAGCTCCGGTTGATAGAAGTCCACTGACAATTGTCCTGTTCCAAATCTTCTATCTCAAGCCAGGTGTCAAAAGCCACGTCGTAGACGAGCGCCGATCGCAACTTTTTGCCTTTCACGTCCCTCTCAAACCAATTGTCGGCAACTACGTCGTAGACGAGCTTTTTAACTCTCCCGCCGACTACGAACACCTTTCCTCCCTTCAAACCGTAAATGCAGCCAGTCCGCCCTGGAGCCGGGTTTGGCGCGCCTGGACGCCAGGCACCGGAGAGTAAATCGTAGATGTTTACCTCGGCACTACGGCGGTTTCCCAACACGTCCCAGCCGCCGATCACCACCAGCTCTCGCCCGACGACCATGGCACGGATGCAGATGCCCTTCTTGAAGTTGGGGCGGTTGGGGGCCAGCTGCCGCATCGTGAGGACGCCCGTGTCAGGTTCGTATAGGGCTAAGTGCAACTTGCCGACGGTGTGCGGGAGCTTGCCCCGGAAGAGACCCGTGACGACGCGGGGAGCGAGGCCGGCGATCCTGCGGATGCGGTAGAAGGACGGCGACTCGAGTTCGTGCTTCCACCGCTTGCAGACGGCCCGAGCGTCGAGGATGGCGTGGAAGGGGACGCGGATGAGGCACTCGAGAGCGAGGAAGTCCGGCAGCCCTGGAATTAACTCGGCCTCCGGAACGGTTGGAACGGTGATGATTGCCGCCGGAGGAATCAGACGGCGACGGCGTCGAGGCGGTTCCCGGTAGAAACGGAGCTGATCGTACAGATCGAAACGGTGTGGCCTGATTGGGCGGCTCATTGGCGCAAGCAGGCGAGAAGGCGGCGGCGGAGGGTGAGGGGGTTCGATGGTTTTATCATAAACAAACGTATAAATTCTCAATCAACATTGTTAAGAATAGAAAAAATTTAATAAATTCTATCATCATAAACAAACGGGATTTATATTCTCAATCAACAATGTTAAGAATAGAAAAAATATAATAAATTCTATCATCATAAACGAACGTGGATTTGTATCCTCAATCAACAATGTTAAGAATAGTAAAATTCTCATAAATCCTATATTATTTTAAATTTAAAAAAAACTAATAAATTCTATATAATAATATAAATTTATTTCCTTATAAATTATTAATTATATTTATTGTCTTATTAATTATTAATTACATTTATTACCTTATTAATTTTTAATTATATTCATTTCCTTATTATTTTCTTAAATACATTTTAATTTTAATTAATATCAATTATTATCGATCTAGATATTTTCGTAAATAAATATTAATTTTTACCAATTAAAAATAATATTAAAGTAAGTTAATATTTTAAAACCCTAGAAATTAATTACATTATTGAATAATTTATCAGATATTAATTTATTAGTATTAAAAAAAAAAAACCGACGCAGTAGACTATTTTATTCGGTAAAATACCCTGCTTTAGCAATAGAATATTCAGTTAGCTATTGAGTCAAAAATACCCTACTTTAGCAATAGAATATTCAGTTAGCTATTGAGTCACTAAATCAATTTAGCTAATAATTAACAACGAAAAACATATGTCAGTTTCTTTTTTCCGTTATAGTTTGATTTACCGGACTAAATTAATATTTTAGTTGCTATATTTAATGACTTAATTAATATTCGGTAGTTAAAATTAATAATCGTTTATTGTAATCATCACGGACCAAAGTTAGATTTACCTCTTCCATGTCTTAATGCATTAATAGCTAGTAGTTATCTGTGATTTACCTCTTACGTGTTGGCCTAGGGACGGATTGGCGGGGGGCACTAGGGCAAGCGAATCGCCTTTTGCCATTTGAAGACAAGATCACGGACCAAAGTTAGATTTGGTTAGTAATGTATAATTTTTTAATGATCAAGTTAGATTTACTAATAATATTTAAGTTTTTTATTAACTAAATATATTAGATCAATAAAGTGTAATGTTATACTGGTTAAAGTTATATTTGAATTTGATCGATAATATTTAATTTTTTACTTTAAAATTATATTTGACTGGTAATATTTAATTTTTAGGAAATTAAAGTTAGACTGAGTAGCTGGGCCATGATGTCACTAGGCCAGGGGCTTAGCCCATTACGGGCGTTGTGGGAGGGATTGAGTCCAGTAGGGGCGTTGGGCCCTGTTTGAAAGAACCAACCGTGGGTCTAATATGGATCTGTATCAGACACATGTACATTTTGTTCCCCATTAAGCTAGTTTTTTCAAATATATTTTAATACATCTAGAGAAATAGAAATAAGCAATGGAGAATAGAAATAAGTAATGGAGAGTATGTTGGATTCCTTGCAACTATAGAAATCTAGGAATTAATCTAATCAAACCTTCGATTGCAACTATTTAGGTCACCGTAAGCACCTACTTTGGTTTCTCAACGAAACGTGGTTGGCCGGTGCGTTTCCGAGGTTGCGTTCGTCAATGGGATGTGATGTGTGGTGGAGATTGATGCGTCGGCCAGATCTTTAATGATTACTGTGGTTGTGTTGATCCAGAGGTTTGTTACTTTAGAAAGCTGCTCTTGCTCGTTTGATTTCTTGATCATATGTGTTTCTGTTTGTAAATTGTAAATGAGGAGATATATATCGGGGATATAATTTTCCACATGGAGTTGACAAAAATCAATAGAGGAGGTAGGCCACTCCTGGAAGAGAGATGTCTATGTGTTTGATCTTTCGACCCTCAAATTAGTACAACGATCAAGTGAAATCGTATTCAGATGCTTGATAGATGAAAATCACATACTTCCGCTACTCGTGAGAGATCCTATTTATACACGAAGAATATTAGACACGCGAATTAAGAGATTTTCTTAAATAACGCACACAATTTATGACACATGATTCCCTTCTTTAATGAACTTTCTTTAATTGAGCGCATCATCTGTACGTGTCAGACTTGCAAACTTCTTCCGTACAAGACATAACAGCGCATGTTTTCTGACAATGAATATTCTTCTGCAATTAGCAATGAATATTCTTCTGCAATTAGCTGCACTAAGCGACAAAGAGGACTAATAGGTTCAAAGTCGAATGACTATTCCCTCTCGGTCGACTAGTACTTCCTAGCCAACCGGTTGTTCTGCTTGATCTGAGGGGTCGACCTATATGACTTAGTTGGTGTTTACTCCTACTACTGGATAGGACAAGTCAATCCATCCGACCGAGAGCTGCACTGGTCGGCTACCATCTAGCCAAACAGCAGCTCTGCTTCATCTGCGCAGCTGGGTTGCTTGTTCACTTCTGCTGCTGGGCTGTACAAATCCATCCGGCCGACCGAGTACTTCACTCGGTTAGCTATCATCGACAGATCGGCTAGTATGCTTAGCTTGTACATTGTTTGCCTTGCAGTCAAGTGACATGACCTCTTTGTGGACCGTTTGACCGGCTGTTGACTTGACTTTTCCATCCATTGAATCAGTATGGCTTTTTAATTGTGTTGCTGGAATTTCAGTGACAGATTTGAGAGAACTGGAATTAGGGTGGTTTAAATCATTGTGCTTTCATTAATTCCTTAAGATACATGGATTATTATGCACTATTTGTAGCTCTATGTACACCTCGCTATGCAGGTTAGAATTATGTTCCGGTATGTTTAATTTCGCATTATGATATGTATAAGTTGTGATTTCCCAAAATGGTTATATAGAGGAATATGCCATGAGTGGTGACAGTATGGGATGGATGCCCTGGGATGAGTTCCAGGGAGAGTCATTACAATTATGAATGATAAGGAAATGTAGAATAACTACAGATGATTGATTTACGTTCTCCTAAGAGGTACCTCCCAACATGAACCGAATGAATGTGCTTAATTAAGGTTGCCACCAATGCACCATGTACTCTTAGGGCCCGTTTGGTACGGGTGATTAACGTGGGATTACGATTTAATCTCATGTTTGGTTCATTTTTTAAAAAGCGAGTGATAACTAAAACTCTGGTTAAAACACTGTTACAGTTGGATAACTAATACCATTTCCAACGAGGTATTAATAATCCAAGTTGAATAGTAACCTTGATAACTACTTAAAAAGACCTTGTTACCCTTAGCTATATAATAAAAACCGAACCAATTACTAATACTAGGGGTATTTTAGTCATCTCATTAATAATCCATAATTTTATCCTTACCATAAAAATTATACAAAAAAAAAATAGTTTTATCATACATTACTCAATATCCTCATCTAAAACATTACTATCATACAAATTACTAATCCCTCAATAATTCTATCACACAACCAAACACTACCTTAGTTGATTATGTTGAAGTTTCCTTACTGTATGCTATACCATTATTAATAATTTCCATTTTGAATTTAAAATCCTCGTATGATATGTTTCAGTTGGATTTTGAAGTCAAAGTAAGTTCAAGTTGTATTCTATTTCTAGTCTTAAATCTTGTTGTGATATTCCTATGTGTACCTACTTGTGGAAGAATTATTTGCGGGGTCTATGGACTCACATCGTAAATGATCCAGGTGGAGGAAATGACACCAAGTATGTGTTAGGGGATTTGGAAGCGGAATAGCCGAGGAGATGAGATGGAATGCAAAGCATGCTGTCTGGGGGTTCTTAGGAGCATACTAATAAATTTTGTCGCCTGTTTCACTATGATAACATGAGTTGGAGATTATGTGCTTGTTTTGTAAAAGTTTAAATTTCCATTTGAAAAAAAAAATATATATGTTGAGTTTTGAGGTTCTTATGTGATGCAAAGTTTCTTGTGTCATTTATCAAAGTTTCTTGTATTATAGTATTGGAGGTCTTAAGTGGTATTCAAAGTGATGCCAACACTATTACAATTTTTTATTCATGGAGAAGACTTTAGAAATTAAAGTAAAACGAACACAACAGTTATACACATACATACATGGATTTGTTATGTCGCACACCTTATGGTGCTCACCCCGTGAGCACAAAGTGAATTTTATTTTTTAAGAGCCTAGGATTTAGGGTATTGTATTTAGGTAGAGGAAGTGAAAAAAAAAATATATACTTAATGCTCACAGTACGCATAAGGTGTGTAGCCTCCAGTGCGTGTAAATTGTAGATATAATTATTTTATTAGATTAAATTAGAAATTTGGATAATGGAGAAAGACTTTAGAATATAAATTGAGATAAACGAACATGAAAATTTTGTTTGTAAGAGTTTTAGATATTTTGTATTCGGTATTGAGCAGGAAGGGATATTGTATGAATGATCAAAATTGAGAGCAACTTCTACAATTTTATGAAAATTTTTATAAGATAGTGATATCGTCATTCATACATTTGGATCATAATGTTGTGTTGTTAAATGTCCCCTGGGAGCGGTGCGATGATTAAGACATAGGAGGTTGTCAAATGAGGTCTAGAGGTCGAAACTCGGCGTGCCCGAGCATATACCTCCCATATGTCTTAACCATTTGCACTTATGGCTAGTAGCCACCCGTGATTTACCTCCTCCGTGTTGGCCTGGGGACGGATTGGCGGGG
>JBAMIB010000038.1:5011886-5027210 GCA_037177415.1 Kaempferia rotunda | reverse complement strand
GCCTCCATCTCCACCTCCTCCGTCACCCCCACCCCCGTCCCCACCTCCTCCGTCGCCCCCACCCCCGTCCCCACCTCCTCCGTCGCCCCCACCGCCAGCGCCTGTCTATTGCCCCCCACCTCCACCTCCCAACTCTCCGCCGCCACCTCCCCACCATTATTACTCTCCTCCTCCACCTTATTTATCTCCGCCGCTACTTCCACCTAACTCTCCTCCTCCGCCACCCGAGTTACCTCCACTGCCGGTTTACCACTACGGATCGCCGCCGCCACCAGCATTACATTCGCCACCTCCTCCAACACCTCATTACGAAATTCCACTGCCACCAGTTGTTGGAGTCAACTACGCTTCACCCACTCCCCCTCCCTTCTATTAATTCTTTCGGAATCGTTCTCTTGCTCCTCCCCTCCATAGAAATCTTTCATTCATTTGTGATTCTTATCGTGCTTGTTTTCCATCATGTGTTAATTTATCAGATTATTTCTTTGCACATTTTGATGCTCATCAAGCAATCATCCCTGAAATTAGAGATGAAAGATGCATGCTTTACTTGGATTTCTACTGCTTTGTGCATGCAACTTCCATCTTTGGGAACAGGCAATGGAGAAGGAGGGATGCTGGGGAACATCTCCACAGTATAACTTGAATTACAAATATATGGGTTTGTGAATAAATGATTGACAGCAAGAGATGGAGTAGGTGCAGGGCAAAATGTAAGTACAGAGAACATGATATTCAAGATATGCAGATCCATTCGGTGTCTCTTCTTTTGTTATACTTTGTTCTTTCCATTTTAATTTTTCTATCATGGAACACATTGATTCTAAACTCATGCTTTGCTACTATTATCAATGGTGTCTATACATTGTCTGTTTGTAATGAATGCTTGAGTTTGAATAACAGATATACTATGCGCTTACTCGTTAAATCTCCTAGTTTTTATTGATCAATCAAGCGGCGTTTCTCTAATCTAAACTTTTTGTGGTTCTATTTACCTCGAGAGTTTCATCACTCTGAAAATGACTCTTCTGTCTGTATATCTCTAGTCGTCAAATGTCCTCATCTTTCAGTGTAGAATAGTTGTGTAGAATATTTATCAATGATCTTGTAGTGAATCAGTTTGGCTTCATTGCCCTCACGTGCCTTGTTTTGTGCCGTGATTGTCGGTGAAGCTGGCGAATAAATTTAGACCTTGAGAGGTAGCTCATGAAGTTGTTACATGACGGAGCATGGGTTATACATGGACTCGGCTTTTTCTCCCACAGTAGTTGGATCAAAATTTTGTCGACAATGATCACGAGCTTTCTTTAATTGGATGCCCTTTTTTTCAATGCTAACTTTTTGGATTAGCTGTGATCAAATAATGCTTCTTGTTGACGAATCAACAACTTATGACCCAAGTTAAGGGATTCATGGGCCCCTACAGGATATTTTCCTCCCCGATCATGCTTTCGGATTTACCTGGTGACCACTTTGTAAAGCCGGGCACATGCCTAGATTATGCACATCGAAAGCAATTCTTAGTTACATAGTTCCCTCTATACTTATGACTCGACAACAATGTGTTCGATTTCAGGTGAGTAATATCCATGCTCAGAACTGAAATGTGATCGTTTCAAACATTTTGAAGCAGAATGAAAGGCAGATTGAATTGCTAACTCTGCAACTCTAAATGTAGACATATGGGAAAACTTATACCACTGCATATGGCCGACGATTTAACCCAGCTTCGCTTGCTGGTTGCTCGTGATTTGATATGAAGATGAAAACTTTTCGGCAGATATACGAAGAGAGAGAGCTATCACTAGACATTTTCAGAAATACAGATGAAAACAGGAGAGAAAAAAAAAATCTGTACAGGATTAGCATTGAAAGCTACACGCTATCTCCAAGGGCAAATGAAAGAGAACTACAGAGGAAAGCTGAAATTGTTAAACTGAAGTGGCTGAACAAAATCCTCAAAAAGGAAATTCTCTTTGGGCAACGCTTCATGTCCGATAGCGCTTCAATTTGTTTCTTTAGCTATAAGAAATCTCAAGTAAACTTGAAGCAAATTTCCAAGGAAAATCTTCTCCAGCAAAATGAGAACTCTGAAGTATCAAGGATTATATTTATGGAAAAATATAACCTTAATGTCTTAGTGTTTACCCATCACCAACAATGTCTTCCTCGTATGATTTTATTGCCTCTGCCGTCATGAGGGCAACCGTGGCTCGATGGAGTGAAAGATCAGCCTTGTGTAGCAACCACTGTGCTTTCTCTCTCTTAAGTTTAGCCATGTTCAGTGCATGCTGAGCAGCACTAGTTGCATCACGCAACCTGAACTCATCCATATCGGCATGATGTCTCTGAAACCCATTGAATGGAGCTTGCTTGATACTGGAACTTTCACAAAATTCTGAAAATTTATTGACTCCATTTCTAGATTTTTTATTATATGTGAATAGTGTCCTTTGAGGATACCTAGGAGATAGGAATGCTTCAATCCTCTTTGAATTGCTTCGGGAATATCTTGCATCTAGGAACCTTTCTGAACTATCATGAGCAAACAAGGATTCAGTGCTTGCAGTATCCTTTGGTGAAACTGTAGCTCGGAACTGAAGCCCGTGATAAGAATCAGAAGATTCATAGCTGGAACCAGTAGCCTCACCAAGTGAAAAACCGTCCATTTTCCTCCCTGGTACAACAGGAAAGGACTATAAAATCGACATAATAAAAAAATCAAAGCAATCAAAAGAAATAGTAAAAGAAGTACCCAGATTATGGAAGCTATCTTGCTCTCTCATTAAAACATTATGATGTCCATTGAACATGAGCTTCTTATGAGATCTCTGCTTTGAATCTTTGTAAGGAACTTCCAAGCCTCGTGGTCTCAGACAAAAGGCAAACATAGGTGGTTTCCTGATTATATCTGCTTTCTTGCAGCAACCTCCAGACTGGATAGGCATTCTGCTCTGGTTTAATTCCCACTCCTTCAGTTGCTGCTGGTACTGTTCCCAGAGAGGTGGCTGAAAACCAAAGAAACAATAGCATTGAACATAAAGAACTAATACCAAAAATTGTGGTTCAAGAATCACAAGTTAAAAGATCCTAACATATACACATGCATAAGATGATTGTAACCATATGAACATCTTAACTTCCAAGCAAATGTTTATATTCACATCAACCAAATAACCACTTGAGAATATATGAATCAGAATTAAACAACTAAGCAGTTCATTTTATAGCAACCACCTCATGTTATGTTATGACTTGGTTTTTCCCACCAAACTCTGCTAGCTTAAGCCACTGTGAAACACAAATTTTTGTTTTTTTCAATTGAAAGACTTATTGAAATAAAATGGATCATATTAGGTTGAAAAATTCTTAGAGCATGAATATAGTTATAGATGGTCTCCATGATATGTACAACAGAAAAAGATTAGATAAGGAAATTTTTGATTTTTTTTATGGCCTCCGAAAATGAGAGCCATTTGAATTTGCTCTCTTTACATGCCAGTTGTTCACAATGCACAAAAACACAACTCAACCTGTTTCCCTCCATGTTTGAACATTAAGACACCTAATGCAGACACCATTGGAATCGCACGCCTTGTAGGGGGGAAGTTTCTGAGTGGTGAAGTTAACAAAGACTTTAGCAGAAACATTCATCATTCCCCCTCTATATGATGAATTCGTAGAAAATAAAACTCTTGCCTATAAAAGGTAGATGACTCCCAAAGTTGACCTCAATTGTCCAAGTGCTCTCGACAATATCAGTTAATAGTTAGATTTAAGGTTTATGCAAAGGTCACTACATAAATCACAAATAACTTCAACGGGTTAAGGTCAGAATCTCACGAAATAACCAAAGGGACCTAGCATATCAAATTTTAGAATCACTAAGCAAAATTGATCAAGCATTAGAAATGATGAAATGCTGGAATTATTAAGGTTACAGAAATAATCATAGAAACTAACTCTACAACTGAAATGGGACAGATTATCTCACATCGGCGCAGAACATTCACATCATCACATGTATGGGAAAAAAAGTCGCTTATCCAAGATCAAAGCCCATCACATCATCCAATTGTTCATCAAATAAGGTGACAGGGGAAGGACAAACTAATCAAGTAGCAATTTAGCAGTAATTTCCCCAGGTATGTAAGACTAGAGACATGGACGATTTTCTACCATCTGATTATATGTAGGCCAAAAAAGTAACACAAGAGTAATATTTTTAATGTTATTAATTGGCATGGGCTATTCAAAAAAATCAAGTGTGATAATTGACTGGAACACGCCCACCTATACTAATGTAATTATTGACTGGAAGTGCCTTTTGATCTCGAACATACAACCTGTCCTAATGTAATTATTGACTGCAAAGTACTCATCTATTTCAATTTTTGAAACAGCTGATTATATGATTCCAAAAGGATGTGGGCAGTGGACTTAAGCAATCGTTGTCAATAAAGCAGTATAGGGTAATCTGCATAAGTTCTCATATGCGCAAAGGTGGCTAGCCATATGTTATCAAGACCAGAAACAAAAGGTCAGAAAGTTGGACAATGGGTGTATAATGAACAATGATCATATTAGATCCTTGAACAGGATTATGCATTTGATTCACCAACTAGAAACCAAATTGAAGATATTTAATGATATAATCAGTTCAGGGGCAATTAACTTATCCGCCACAATCGAAGTATTACCAAAAACCAAAAAACTGTAAACCCAATCAAACCTTGTACCTGAAATTGCCGAATAAGAGGCAAACCTTTCTTCTTTCTCTTTTGCCTCCAATGGTCGTAAATAACTTCAACTGAGTCTGTCTGTCCAACATCAGCCATGTATTTCTCTATGTCTTCATTGGTAAGTTCCTCACATTGTTGAGTGTATGTAAGTTTCTCAAACCTGTCCATAACCTTTTCAAACATGTCTTCTGTAACCTCAGGTATCTTATTGTCAGCGGAGTCCATAGAAACTCTCACTGAGGATATCCATTCCTCGTCCTCACTATCCATGTCATACAACACATGAGATGGATCTAGGGCGAAATCAACCTCAGTTCCAATATATCGGAAGTACTTTAAAGAATTCCTAGCAAAAGGCACCTCAATAAAACCATCATTGATATCTGAGAGCAACCTAACACCTGGAATTGGAATATTCTTCACAGACGCAGCCCTAATGTTTTGGTTGTAGCATGCTTCATATATTTGTTTAAAAATATACCACTGGTTTCGGTGAGTGAACTCTAATGTCCATTCACTTCCTCCTTTCCACATCATAGCATGAGTGTATCGATTTGTGGTCCCAGGCTGCAAAACATGGTATGCCTTGTATACATATTTTGTAACACCTGAAACCTGTACCCGTATCCTCCAATTCTTCTGATCATCACAGTCAAGCTGAATTTTGGCTCCAACTTCTCTCCAACATTTATCACCATGAGTTATGAGGACATTAGCTTCACAGAGAAGTGAATCCGAGAAATTCTGTGAACTTCTGCAATACTCAGATGACGCATTTACCACAAGTTTCTTAATCTTTTTATGAGAATATACCTTCTGATGGTTGTTTAGAGGTTTTGAAGCATGTTCATAACCTCCAGATAACACTGAATATGAGACCTGGGTTCTAGGCCTCTTGTAGCCACTAGAAGCGCCATTGGCCATAAGATCCAAGGAACCCAATTTTGGGCTGTGAATAAATGTCCGTGAAAGTGAAGTATGGCGATTGCGATGCCACATGCTTCGTGGAACAGTTGGATTGTGGATTCCATGCTCTTTCATTTCAAGGATCAAATTGGAACAATGGGATTGAATCAGCAATCCTTTTTGAAGATTATGCTTCTCAACTTCCTCAAGAAGTGGAGCCTCAACATTGGTGGTACTGATCATATGTCTGTCATCATGAGACTTCAGAGGAAACGAATCTTCAGCATACTCAGAACCAAAATGTAAGGCATGCACTGATGGTGCAGCCTCATTTGGAGATCTTCCAGAATGACCAGCAATATTCCCCACATCATCACCGCCAGCTATACCAGCTACAACATCTTCATGCCCATTAGCTCTATTAGTGTCAGCATAACTATCACCATAAGTTCCAGAAGACCAAGTATGTATGCTTGATGATATGTGATCAGCTGAAGCCTCACTGAAACAGGGCCCTGACCTACCAACCCTTTCTGGAGCTTGTTTAGGAGGGTCATCAAGAGAAGAAGAAGCATATATTGTTGATGTATTAGTATTATCTGCATTTTTTTGTGAAGAAACTGAAGTCTGAGCTCCAGAAGTTGTATCTTTTTCAATCAGCAACTTTTGATACAGACTTGGATAAAAGGATGATCCATTCGCAAGATAAAGGGAACATGGAAAAAGCTTCTCATGCTCTTCAGGCACACAATAAACAAAATTATTCAAAACTGAATCAACTGTTTTCTTCATATCAGGTCTATGTAAAAGGTTTGTCTTTTCCCAGAATTTCTGCAAAAATAACAAAAAATAAACAGTAAATATTCATCAGATGAAGTTGTTCTTAGTTGACAAAGTATAACTAGGCTTTGATACAATCAGTTAAAAAGCTGTGCGCCCTTTTTGATAGACTAAAACTAACAAGAAAAGAAGAATGCATTAATACTTGTCTATACCAAGGGAAAGGATATAAAACCCAATGCTCGACATTTTCCAAGAAATACCTAGACAACATATTATAATACTAGTATCTAGAGAGGCAAGTCCCCATTTGGTGAATTTTCCAACCTAGAACTTGGCAAGTGGCAACAACTTCCATGATCATCAACCTGGTAGCAAGCACCTTCAATTGCTCAAAAAAACTGAAATGTCTTTTATAATTCCATAACATATATGATTGCAAACTCCAATTCTACTACAGATTAAAATTCACCTAAATATTGAAGGGGAGCCTTGACGCAACGGTAAAGTTGTTGTCGTGTGACCTAGAGGTCATGGGTCCGAGTCTCGAAAATAGCATCTTGTAAAATAGGGTAAAACTGTGTACAATAGACCCTTCCCCGGATCCGTATTGGCGGGAGCTTCATGCACCGAACTGTTCTTTTATTGAATCAAGTCATTGGGGAAAAAGAGGGAAAAAGAGGGAAAAAATTAAAATAGACCCATAATAAAAAGTACAAGGTTTCCGAATAAAATAAATTGATAGGTTCAATCTTGTGATATTATTATTTAAGAAAAAAAAGGTATACTAGAAGAATATCAGAAATCTTAGTAACTATTTATGTTGTAATTACAAGCTAGACGAATGCTTGCTGGATACAATCATATGACCTTAAGGTTCTGAGTTTGCATATTATGAATCTATGATAATGGAATTCCAAGCAAATCCTCAACTTTTAAGGTTAAGGTTAGATTGTAAATTGATAACCATGAACCCTCACATTAGCAGGAGCCTTCAACACTTTATGCAGATATAAAAATTGAATCCTCTTTTGTAACAATATACATGAAAAAAAAATAACTTTAACCATTGATGAATTGATCTATTGAGCAATGCCTCTTGATAACAAGATGCTTGCCTAATATGCCACAGGGCTCTGATAGATATCTTTTGTTAAAAATCAAGATGTCGGATCCACAGATAACTACTTTGAACAATCATGCTTAATTTGAACAATTCCAGTAATTGAAGCCTTGAAACAGGTAAAGAGCAACACTAGAACACTAAGCAAGGTAATGTAATGAAGCAGCCAATGACAACACCTACTTAAGATCAAAAAATTTTATAACAAAAAGTAACCAGGTGAAAAACCAAGCTCATATTGTTAAGTAGAGAAAAAGTGAGTTAGATGGTACAATGATACCACACATTGAGAATAGTAACTGAAATGCACAGAAAAAAATAAGAGCACTAAAGCAAGAACTTTTTAAATGGAATAAGTACCTCAAACTGCTTAATAGAGCTGTGTGATATTTCATTGGTAGAAAAGTACAGTGTATTCGCATGGATGTATGGAGTTGAGATAGATGCCTCCTTTGTGCAAAGCTTTTTAAACTTTCCCTCAAAGCGCTTCCATCTTGAACTTTCCACCTTGGAGAACAAATTTAAAAAAAGTAGTTCCTCACGTGAATTGTCCAATCTTGAAATGCATAACACAATTGATGAGCATGGAATTTCTGTGTCAGAGAAGTTGCACTTTTCAACATGTTGATTCAGTATCTTGATGATCAAACAGAAAAGAGAGATTGAACGCTTTAAGCACCCCTCAAACAAGATAAACCTCAGTCCAGGAATGTCGTCAACAAAAAATACTTCCATGTGAACATCAGGCCATCCACAAACCAGTTCACCATGATCTGCAATATAAAGTGACCGAAAGAGCCCAAAGCTTTGGCATTGGGAAGTGAAATCCAGAGTGCATTGAAGTGGTAGGTTCAATTCAAAAATAACTTGTTGGAAGTTCACCAAGGTCAACTTTTCCTTAACTTCCCATACAGGTGCCATACTGTTAACAGTAGAGGAAATGGTTGCTAAACCACCTTGATCACAATCAACAGCATGTTGTGTCAGTTTAGTTTTAAAATTTTCCTTTTTGTTTCGAAACCGTTTTCTAAAATAAACATACGGTAACTTCTTCTCTTGAGAATCAATACTTCTCTTCCTCTCAGAGATACCATTGATGCTCCAATCATACAAATGATCTGAATCTTTGCAATTTGGTAATAAGTTATTAGATTTCATATCCAATTGAGACATAGGGATGTTTCCTTTGGGGGGTTCCAAAGGACAGGTATCTAAAGGACTAACCCTAAGATGTATCTTCGTGGTATTGGAGGGGCAAGATGTAGCTCGACGGGTTGTCCGCGCTAACCAGGAGATAATGGGTTCTGATTCTGCAAGGTTTCCTAAATAACTGCTCTCCTCAGTGTCTACCTCTTCAGCTTCTTTGTTTTCTTTTTCCAACCCTGGTTTCCCAAAGTTAAACTTGCTAGAAACTTCACTGGGGAAAAGCAATAGTTTAAATCTTTCCTTTTGGAGGTTAATCCACTCCTCATCACGATCATCATACTTGACATGATGCAAATTAGTTACAGGATCATAACCCTTAATCAGGCCAAAGTACCAATTCTGATCCAAAGGCCAGAAAACTCTGATTCGTTGCTTAACCAAACAATGAGGGTCCATATCCCTCAAAAAGACTTCATAAAAATGGCGGCGCTTCCGAGCAAAGCTTTTTCCGTTGTGTCTCCTCGGGCGTAGAGTCCTACCTGCTGAACCAACTGAACAAATTTTACCTTGTAAACCCCTCATTCTCTCAGTGTTTGATTGTGAAACATATATGCCGTTAGCTGAATCAGCTGCACCTTTCAATCTCTTTGCACATAAACCAGTGCAATTTGGATCAAATCGTGAAGAAAGCATTCTAGCAGCATTCTCTTCGAGGTTTTCCTCATCATATTGAGAAACAGGAACTGAATTCACACTATTGTCTGCAGAACGTGCCTGATTCCCAAAATTAATTTGTTCAGACATCTTCACATGATCCTTTCTGTTTCCAGCTTTTCTATTCTCATCCTTGATAAAATTGAGATGTTCAGCACTGGTGGATGGAGCAGAATCATCTTTATGGGACCCACTCATATCACACTCTTCTACTTTCTTCTTTTTCTTCCTCTTCTTGTCATTCAATGCCTTCTGATTCAAATCATCTTTGTCAATTGATTCATTGTCCTGAACATCAGTATTAGTCTTAGCATGGGAAGGATTAGATATTTCAGTTTCCAAGCTTAAAGGATCTTTAGATTTTCTTGAGTTTGAAATGCCCCTACGCCGCTTCAGGGCAAGGAAACTATCACCCATAAAAACTTTGTTTTTAGAGACATCAGTTACATATGCACCATCTGTCTTCCCTGAGAGCTGCAAGTAAAGATCATTAGCTAAATGTTGTGCATCTGCATTTGTTCCTTGCAGATTATCTGTAGTAACACTTCTACTGGAAGTGTCATTGCTCCTGTTAACACTGGAAATGTGATCCTTATTTGATTTTGGGACATTTGAACTGTTGGGCTGCCTCTTAGAAGTAGGAACAAGACTGCTCAAAAATACCTCTTTTCTGTTTTTTTTCCTTGATTTTGGAAGAACAACTCCATCCTCTTCAAATGGGGAGCCTAGCTTCTTTTGGGGGGCTTTATTTTCTACTTCCCACACTGAAACTTCCTTCTTGACCAACGATTTTCTCTCAGAACTCCTTGGTTTTTTCACATAAATACTCTGGAGATCCAAAGATCTCGGCTTCTTAGGTATATCAGATTCTTCAATCTTCTCGACCCTAATTTCCATCAACGATTGCCAAATTCAAAGAAAAATTGAATAAGATCCAAATTTTATCACCCATTATACATGACGAGCAGACTGACGCCTTAATTTCAGATCCAAAAACCAAACTCCAAGGCAACCATCCAAAAATTTGTTCTAGATAGAACCTAAACAACAAAATTAATCTATAAGAATCATTTGCCCCATTGAGTCCCACCAGAATCGAAGCGATCAATCCGAGCAACGATAGAAGAACGTACCTACAGATACAACATCGACTCCAGACAAATCTGCTATTGTTCAGATCCACAATCGAAGGGAAAGCAGTTTATGAAGCCCAATTCCACTCTCCTCCCGAAGTAATCGCGCGATTGATAGAGGTTCTCGACGGTGATTTTTTAACCCTAGAAAAGGAAGGGGCCTAGGGTTTCATACACGTAAGGATCGGGGCGAAAAAGAAGAACAAAAGCGGAAAATGAAAAGAGAAAAGATGACAAAAACCATGACCGTTGGATCTCCAACTGACGGTCTACGTGTCTTGTGGAGACGCCAATGCATCAACTGGAATCCAAAATGGAGAAACGACCGCGAACCAACGAACGGCTATGATACTGCCCGTTCACGAAACGAACCGTGGAGATTCGATTAAACGTTAGTGGGACTTCAGAGAGACGGACATCAGCGGCAAAGAAATACTTGCTACAAGAACCTCAATGTTTTACTTTTTTGTTTTGGGGCTGAGCTATTTACTCTGGGGGCCCTGTTAGTTTGAAATTTAAATGGAAATAACGCCATCGAATTCTACCTGAAGTTTACCACATACGTTGCCACGTTGGGTAGGGCCCGCTCTTTTAATAAGTTCAGTATTTTTTTACTCGTGGTCCCCGATTGGTAAGTGGGCCTTTGTCGCATCAAATTTGGGTCGTTTTTATTTTTTAATTAAAAAATTATCAATTAATGACCAGTGGAGAATCTTTCGATACCTCTTACAACATAATTATTAATCTTAGATATTTATTATTATTTTAAGTTTCCTGTCAACGTTGATATGTTCGATCTTATAGAAATTTTTCACTAGATACCAAGATGAATAAGAAAATACTCATAGTGATGCATGTATCAGTTCAATGTTCGTAAGTCAACTGTTGAAATTTATTTATTAATTCATCGAAGTTGAGACTTAATTCTTAGATACTTAAAAGTTGATTTGCTCATCCAAGTACCTCCAATAGTTCATTCTCAGACCAACACGAAAGAGATAAATCACGGATAACTACATGCTTAGTTGAATAACACATGGGAGGTCAAACATCCAACTATTAGCTAAGATTTGACCTACATATCTCATGGTGATAATATCATTATGCACTAATCAATTGGTCATTCTGAGGGGACATGTCTTCCAACATTATATGATAACATAAAGGAAAAAGAAAAAAAAAATAGGGATGATAAATTAGATATCAAGATGGATGAACATGGATTGATTCTTAATTAAAATTTAATTAGTCGAATTAATTGGCCAGTAGAAATTTTATAAATAAATTATAAATAATTATTAACTGTGTTGGCTGAATGAGTTAAATTAAATGTGCATAAAGTAAAAAATAAATAAATGAATATTTTGTAAACGTACCTTTACATATTCCTTGGACTTGTTTTTTTTTGGAGGGGTATTTTGTAAACATATCCTATAGTTTACCTGGGATGGTAGTTTGTAAACATTCACCTACATATCTGCTTGAGCCGTTTACTTGGAATAATAGTTTGTAAACGCAGTCTGCTTCTCTGCATGTTTACCTAGAAAATAAATTTTATTTCCAGAGTATCTCTTATTCATAGTGTAGAAGATATAAAGCTACTAGTAGCTGATATAATGTTGCTTCTTACTTGCAATATTACAGCTGTTACAATTGTTTTAAAATAATTTCAATTGGTTTAAAATGATTTTAATAAAGTTTAAATAAGTTCGACCAAGTTGATAAAAAGTATTTTTATACGCACTTGCTCACCATAGCCTTAGATTCAATAGCTGCGAAAGGAGATTGAGCTAAAAGCACTGTGAAAATTCCTCTGTTGTAATTTTGTTCACAGTATCAGGGGCTTTGAATTTTGATGCAAAAGGAGGACCCCAGGAACTCACAATCTTCTATTGAATGAGGCTTGCTTACAAGCAAACCCAAGGGCCATGCACTTCACTATCAGTATTTTTGTCCTTTAGTTTACGATTCATTTAAGGCTTATGCTTCACGTTGTCATCTTAATTTCTATCTAATTCATACATTTTCTCCAATTTATTTCCACCTTAACATTGCTAATATCTTTACCAATCAAGAGAAATAACTGTACAGTTTGATCTCCAAACATGTTCTATTTCAAATTTTCTTTCATTCTTATATATCTTTCCTGATAGCTTTTCCCAAAGTTAATCTCTACAAGAATTAGTTGTCATTGATATGCTTATTTGACCCACTTCCATTATTATCTCTGATACACATAAAAAGAACTCCTTCCACCTCTTAGTTATTTGACAGTTACTTTATCTTCCTTCGTATAACTTAGGGATAGACTATGTACAATGAGCATAATCACCTTAATTATGCTACAATGATATAGATAAAGAAGAGCATGATCATTGGGTTTCCTTATATAACACCATGAAAGCCATCGGAAACTAAACCAAATCCCTTTTTATCTTCTTCTACCTTGTGCTCATCCAAACTCCTCTTTTCTCACCCTTCTAGTCTTTTTCGCTCTCCTTTGTTTTCCATCTGAGGGACAAAAAAGAAGATGTGGGGGAGTGATCCTATATCTCAGAGCCCCTCTCAAGGCTCAGTTATGATGATGATCATCAGCTTCTTCCGTCATAAGCTCTATTAGAAGACTGAACGGTGGAGAGACTCGTGTCCTCTTGGTCTGCTGATCATAGAGATGGCTGGAAGAAGAACTGATATTGGCAGTGGTAGCACAGCAGGTTGTTTTGAAAATGGAGGGATCTATGCAAATGGAGATCACGAAGCACTTCTCGTTGGTGGATTTCGAACTTTTCTTTTTAGAACTTCTTTTTATTATTTTTTACTTTTGATTGGAATGTTTTTTTAGGAAAAGCAAAGGAATGAGTTATTGTCTTCCTTGAATATTAACTGTGGATTTTCTTGCACTTAAAGATACATAATCGTATAAGACTAGCTAGCTAGTAAAAGTAATCTTTCTTTATAATAAAAGTTTCAGATGATCAATGAAACTCCCGTTTCAGTTCAAAAATTCCATTTAGATCCATCATACTGAAAACACTGAACTTGTGCTTTAATTTCTTAATAGTTTCCACTTCTTATCTAGTGACATTTTAGTTCATATTTCCTTAAAAGCAAGGAAATGTTACATTGGAGATGGCAAATCTAATGTTAGTATTGTTTATATCTCAAGAAAAAGTATTGCTTGTTTGATATTTCAGCAATATTATTCTTTAACTTACTGTGTTTATCAAGTGTAGAACAATACTGCATTTCAGGTTCAGAGTTCATAATGAATTCTGATGACTCTCAAGGAAGGTATCTCAAATTTGCCTTGTACGAAACTGATTCAGAGGAGTTAACTCCAAAGTTGAGCAAAAAGAAGCGGCTGAGGGTCGATCAAGTGCGATTCCTCGAAAAATACTTCGAGCTCGAGAACAAGCTCGAGCCAGAGAGGAAACTGCAGCTGGCCAATGACCTTGGTCTGGAGCCAAGACAGGTAGCCATTTGGTTCCAGAATCGACGAGCTCTGTTGAAGACCAAGCATCTCCGTAAGGAGTATGAATCCCTCAAGTCTAACTATGACACGGTCAAGGTTGATCACGATAACCTTGCCAAGGAGAATGAGAAACTCAAATCTCAGGTGGCTTTTCTCACTGACAAACTTGTCAAGAAAGAGGAGCCATTCAAGCTGCAGGAGATTATCAACATAGAGGCTGAGGCCATAGTTGGCAAACAAGAGGCCTCCAGCTCACAGGTGGAGGACCAAACCTTCTGGTCCTGGCCTTAACTGAATGCACTTCCTAGAATTTGCTCGCGCGTGTGTCAAACTTTGTTCTTAAAATAAAATCTGCATCTAAATTTCATGTATTTTCCCTGTTCAGTTTTTTGAAGCAACAAAGTTAAATCCCCTTATTATCAGAGTTCTTAATGAATGAAGAAGAAAAAAAACACGCCAATTCTCCAGCCACATGTGGCAAATTATACATATATCTGGAGATAGGTCACATCAGACAAGAACTAATTAATTAATAAAAAAACATTAATTAATTCAAATGGCCCCACAATATGATTTCACCGCACCATCCAGAGACTTTGAATGGTCCCACTCTTTATGACACGTGTCGAGTTTGTACAACAGATCTTAATTTTTTTATAATTTAGAGATTCAATTTTCGCACACGTGTCAAGCACACAGCGAAATCCATTATATGGACATAAATTTGGTCAAAGGTTTGTCCCCTCTCTCCTCCTCCACCGCACAGTTGTCTCCACAAAGCACTCGTTGACCATGGTTCTCGCACCTCTCCTGCCCTATTTAACTCTCTCGTTTCTCTCGGTTCCAGGTATTAATTAATTAGGTTATTGAGAGATAGAATAATGATCCATTATTGCTTTTAGGGTCAAACACCGATCACTTGTTTGAGCTCGCTGGCTTGCAGCTCCTACAAGTTCGGTATATCAAAACGAGCATATATTATCACTTTCCAAAAAAGTCCACGCAGAAAGGGAAATCAAACTATATACTTTTCACGATGGTGCCGAGGTCATCGTTCTTCTTCTTCTCGCTGCTTTTCTTGGCCTCCGCCACCTTCTCAGCTGCTCACATCGGCGAGTTTGATGATTACTGGAAGAAGAAGGCTGAATCGGCGGTTGCCAAAAATCAAGCCTCCTACAACCCCAACCCTGAGACTGTCACCAACAACTTCAATGCCGATGTCCACAAGTAATTAATTATATTTCTCTCTCTTTTTTTTTTTTTTTTATTTCGTCGATCGATAACGCAAATCTGATCGATCGATCGATC
>JBAMIB010000038.1:4943588-4953749 GCA_037177415.1 Kaempferia rotunda | reverse complement strand
AGTAAGTTGGTAACAAAATTACCAACTTTAGAATATTAAGTGCAGTAAAGAAAGTAGGGGTAACAAATAACCAAAAACTACATGTTACTCAAATCTAGGCTCGTTTGAGCATATAGCGGTGTCGTGTCATTCTTGAGTCCTTCATAGCATAGAATGTTGCAACACAGTGATTCATGAAGGTTGCTGGTTAAATGGGTCTTTTAAGCATTGTTGAGAGCGCCTCCAACCTCATTGAGGTGCCTCTAAGTGTAAATATGATTTCATGCATTTCGGACTCAATAAGTTCCACAGCTTGCAATTTTTATCCTCTTGAGGGCGCCTTCCAAGTGCTCCGAGGCACCTCCAATGTGTTCAAGGGCGCCTCCCTACAACGTGAGCTTTATCCTCAAGGTTCATCTACGCGAGGGTGCCTTTGCTCTATCTAGGGCACTTGAGTGCAGCTTTGAGGCACCTTCGTACAGTTCTGAGGCGCCTCAAGGACTGTTCACCCGAGGCTAACTTGTACATTTTTGTTCCTGCAAAATATATTAGTTCAAAACATAAAAAATAAAGAGTAACTTACAAAACAGAGTTATTGCAATAATGAAATAGCAGTATTAATTAGATCATATCTTTCTAAGACAGGATCTAGTAATGGTTCTCAGGTTAGACATTTAAAATAGCTCTAAACTGAGCACCTATTGTTCTCTCAATCGGAAAAACATCCTTACTAGATCACTCTCATCTAATACTTGTACTTCTACATTCTCCCTAAATATGTTTTGTTTTCCATCCTTTAACTTCCACAACATAATTTTGGGAATCGTAAATATTTTTCTTATATTGATACTATGCTTAAGGCGTATATCCAACACTACTAACGTATGTCGAGTAGTTAAAATTTCTCCAGAGATGACCTGGCAATCTTCATAAATATTTCTATCTCTCTTTCTAAAGACAAGGAAGAAAGCTCAGAAACCTTGCGCAAGGTTGACGAAATAGAGATGATTAACCCCTACTAGTAGTCTCATAAGCTCAAGAGCAATCCAAGCACATCCGAAAGGTCTCGGAAGGTTTGTGGCGATGTTTCTCCACCTAGAAGGACGTTGAGCTAGCAGGAGTTCCGAGAATTGATCCACCGACGAATCACTTGGATCGTCCACTTTACGGACATGTCGTGGAGTAGGAGCTATAATCTCCGAACCACGTTATACAAATGTGTTAGATTTGTTGTGTTGTTTTTTGTTTAGGTTAGTTTCCTTTTGTTGTTTTGTATTTTCTGCTGCGCTAACAGCATAGGAAGCAAACGAGGGTAACCGGCACATTTACCCCCTCTAGTTGGCGTCAAGGTCTCAACACTAAATACGTTCATAGTTTATTTTGCCACTACTATCTTAAGAGCTATAATTCTATCATTTTTTCTAACTACTTCAATATCTTCATCTTTTAACGTATTATCTACAACAATTTCTACTCTAATTCTTATTTACTCATTCCTAGGTATTATAACTTAAAACACGAGTTTTCTATCATCTTTGCCTTTTTCGCCTACTCACTTTGTCTGTTATACACACAAAATATTAATGGAGCATTTGATTTGCATGTTTTCCATTTTTATTTTAGAAAACACATATTTTCTAAAAAATATTATTTGGTTTATATTTTCCACCTCTATTTTATAAAAAAAGAGACATATTTAACACGACACCGCCTATTTAACATGACACTCAAGTTCTCATGCATATGTAGCAATTATTGTGTATATATTACTGTCAAAGCCTATAACATGAATTCTTTCATATTGTCCCCTCGGGGCGGTGCGATGGTTAAGGCATGGGAGGTTGTCACATTAGGTCTAGAGGTCGAAACTCGGCGTGCCCGTCAGCCCAGAGCATATACCTCCCCCATGTCTTAACAATTTGCACTTATAGCTAGCCACCCGTGATTTACCTCCTCCGTGTTGGCCTGGGGACGGATTGGCGGGGGCGCTGGGGGCGAGCGATTTCACCTTTTGCCACATGAACTCTTTCATATTTAATAGTAGTACTACACCCAAATTCTGGAGATATATCAATCCTTATCGAGATATTACAGTCAAACCCTTTAATTTTCTTCCGGAGAATAATCTAATATTAATATACAATCTAGTATTAGTAGAATTGTTCGATATATCTATCAACTTACCACTCTCTTTTATCATTATTGGGATCGATCATGACTAATTTATCAATTTAATAATTATGAATAATTAAATTTATATATAATTTTGAGATTTTTATTCATTTGTTGATGTATGGTTAACATTAGCTCATGCACTTAATATTCCAAAGGATAATTTTCGAATTTGTGAAGAACGAATTTTTTAGTCCTAATTTAAAAACTAACATTTATTATATAGAAATAGGAGGTGATCGGAAACACAGAAATCGATCATGGTTTTATGGGGAGAAATTTAAACTATTAAACAATATTAAGTTTTTAAAAATTAATTTCTCACCATCGTTCACGACTTTCTCCCGATAAGTAGTAATTATTTACGCAAATTTTAATTCAAGTTGGGGAAAAAATACGTCGGTTTGTCTGAGCCCGGGTTCGAACCGGGGACCTCTAGTGTGTGAGACTAGCGTGATAACCAACTACACCACCCAGACAACAATGTAATCTTTTAATAATATATCATATAGTAATATATTTCTTTAATAAGCAATTTACAATCATAAGCGTTTAAATTAATAATTCCCTTCTATTTAATTTATCATTTTCGAAAGCATTTTAAAAATTAATTTCTCACCATCGTTCACGACTTTCTCCCGTTAAGTAATTTACGCAAATTTTAATTCAAGTTGGGGAAAAAACATGAAATGCTTGTCTGAGCCCGGGCTCGAACCGGGGACCTCTAGTGTGTGAGACTAGCGTGATAACCAACTACACCACCCAGACAATTTGAAAGCCATTTCATAATATTTTATATATTAATAACTTTCCTTTAATTAGCAATTTACAATCACAAACGTTTAAATAAATAATTCCCTTCTATTTAATTTATCATTTCCGAAAGCCTTTTGATACCAATTATCTGATCGAATAAATCTTTATTTAATTCAAAATTTTCATAGCATGTTAACATATTTTAATCACAAAATTTGCACAAAAAATATTATAAAGGTGTGATTTTTCCCCTAATTCTATCTAATAATATACGATCATCATTACACCAGATATCATTCGGGTATAATAGTTTTCATATTCCAACTATTTGATGACTCAGAAAATTGGAGTCAGTTAAATTTTCCCATATCAAGCAAAGTTTGCCTAAAAATAACATCATACAAAGAACTCCGAAGTACAAGAAATCCCAAAAGATAATCATACAAAGTTACATCACAAATGAATTGGTCATTTAGTCTACAACTTTTTCCACTACATTGTGTGCCATAGACGATGAAATTACAATCTTTGCTCAATCACTTTGGAGCTTGATATCATTAATTTAATATCATTCGGGAATCGACGAGATTTTAGGCTTTGAGGCGTGGACACTTCTTCACTGGGTTTTTTCTGCATACAAAATGACAAAGAAAAGGAGCAAATTACAGATTATAATCACAAGAACGAACGCCAGCAATCAACTTGCATTTTTAAAGGCTTTACGAACAATTAAATCCTGTGGATACCTGACATTTCAAAAAGTCTAGCTGGAACTGATGTTTCTAAGGAGTTCTTGACAGTTTATTTCTACAGAATGTCAAGTCATGATTCCTTTGATCATTATGTTTGGAATCAATGAAAAGCTCCAAATAATGTGTAGTTTTGCATTGTCAGACTTCATGTTCTTAGGTGCAGACTCTTCGTTTCAAGGTTTAACATGACTTACAAATCACATTCTTATATATCAAGAGCAGTAATCATTTAAGTAATAAGTAATAACAACTTATAAAAATATCATAAGAAATACAAAGTTAAATACACACCAAATATGATAGTTAATAATACCTTCTGTCCCTCCAATATTACTGCGCTTCACTAGTAGACGCTGGTAGATCATAAGTCGTTGCAATACTTTTCTCTCTCCAGATTGCTTGAACTTCATCCGTACGGAACCTCTGGGTAAATGTTGATTCCTCTAATGTGGTGGTCGTACCATGAGCAAAAGCAAGGAGACCAGTGTATGCTATCATTGCTCCATTGTCAACACAGTATCTATCATCAGTTGCAAATAGCTTGCCTCCTCTTTCAGAGCACATTATCCTCATCATCTCTTGCAGTCTTTCATTGCATCCCACACCACCAACAATTAAAACATCCTTCTTGTCGCAGTGCGCCATTGCACGTTCAGTGATCTCAACCAGCATAGCAAAAAGTGTTTCCTAGCCACATACAGTCATTTATTGTGTAAGTCAATAAGATTCAGTGTTTACAACAAAGTTCTGTTATCCTTCACCATTTCCCCACAAAAATATCACATTTTTCCTACAGACAAAAGACAAATGGTATAGGCAAATAGAAAGCATTACCTGCAAAGAGTAGCAGAGATCAGCAGGTGTACATTCATTGTTTTTAAGCAGCTCAACAGCAGTAGCTTCTATATAACTTAATATACCACTGAACGAAACATCCATTCCCTTAACAACATAAGGAAGATCAATGAACTTCTCTCCTTTCTTTGCAAGCTGCATTTGAAAATCACCAGAATCAATTCACTTGCAGATGGAATGGTTATAATGAATAATGCAACACAAAAAGGTACTAAAGGACCACTGAAACTTGTACAAGCGATCATACTACAAAATTTGAAGTCTATCTTTTGCATTATTATATAGATAACATTGGTAGAACATTGTAGTCTCTCATATATAATCAAGGTACGACTTAGTCAATACTAATTGCAAAAAATGACATCAATCACTAGCAGCACTCATTAAAAATGTTCACATGTTCAAAAAAAAAACTTATGCCAAATGAATTGCATTTATTTTCACTGTATTGGAAACTTCTTGGATCAACTAAAGATAAATCACAGGATTAAAATTATTTGAAAAAACTAAACTTATGTTGAATCGATTATTGTATTAGAAGCTTCTTGGAGCAACTAAAGAGAAAGTGTAAGAATTAAAAATATTCTATATTCCAGTATTAGAAAAAAAAAAATCCTTTCTACACAAAACAACCAGGTAGTGTTACTAACATTATCAGTTCTTTTAACAAAATGCTATGAATAGCTCGTGAGCTGCAGTTTTAAATTGGTACCGCTTATCATTTGACCTCACAACAACTGACTTAGGTGCAGAGCTACAAATTAGAAAGCCAAAAGTGAATTTGATTCCATACAGAGCGTAAGTGTGAAGCGAGGGCAAGTTATTCTATACTTTAATACCGTCGTTCAAGGTGCTTGTCAAAACGTTTATATGAAAAAGAAAAGTACTAGAGATTTTGCAGCACGCCAACATCAAGCTTCTTCTCAGTTTTCTCTCATTAATGAAAAACAATAGTTTTTTTAGAGTTTAAGGCTTTGTAAATATCTAAAAAAAATTCTTCAAAAGAACTATTTTTAGAAGATGAGCGACGTTTAAACCTGCTCGATGTTATACCCAGGGCTGGGATCATTGGACAGGGTGAGAACCCTAGCGAAGCGATCCAGGCAGTTACCCACGGCGATGTCAATAGTCTCTCCGAAAATTCTGTACTTGCCCTCGCTGTACGCTATGACCTGAGTGTTCCCTCCACTGACGTAGAGCACGACAGGGTCCTCGGCCCCCGTGACCACCCGGCCCATCTCGACGTGGGCAACGCAATGGTTGACGGCAACGATGGGCTTGCCCCAGAGCAGGGAGAGGGCGCGGACGGCGACGGCGGAGACCTGGAGAGGCGCGCCCATGCCGGGGCCCTTGGTGTAGCAGAGGCAGTCGATGTCGGCGGGCGTCAGGCCGGCGTCAGAGAGGACGGTGCGGAGGATGGGCAGCAAGTGGCGGAGGTGGTGGTGGGCCGTCTCCCGGGGGAGGAAGCCATGGCCGGGCGGCGTGATGTAGGTGTGACGGGGGTTGGAGAGGATGCTGCCGTCGAAGGTGACGATGCCCACGCCTATCTTGTTGGCCGACCCCTCGAACCCCACAGCAATCAGCGTCTTCTCCTTATTCTCCATGATCGATCGCCTTCTCCGCCCGTTCCCGAAAAGATTTGACGAAGTGGAGACGAGGGTTTGGGAAGGCGCCTTTCAAAGTTCCGCCTTTTATGGCGGCGCCCGAGGTAAACCTCAATCAGCCGCCCGGTAAGTAACGGTATAAACCAGACACGGTCTCTACTTACAAATTTTAACTCCTTTCAATTCTTATTATTATTTTTTTAAAAAAAAATATTGAATTTTTTTAAACTTTTCCTGAACAAATTAAACATCATTTGAATAAAGAAAACATCAGAATGTATTTTTCCGTTTGAATTCAAATGCGCATCGTGGAATTTTGGAAAGAAAAAAACATTTCGAAGTATTATCTATTTTTTTAACTAGTCCATCTGAATTATTATCATTTCTTTAATTGAATTTCCCATTAAACATTTTGACGGAGACATGTTCTTGTATTAACACATCTCTTCCTATGAGATTTTATGAGTGCACACAAGAAAAACCACAAGTGCCATCTCTATCGAAACATTAGGACACTAACCAACATGTAGAATTTGTAGCAAAACGTCCTAAATCGAAGTTCTAAAACAAGATCAAAAGGCATCTTTTTTTACCTGTGGAAGATTCTATTCAATCGAAACATCAACCGATCGCACAGACGCAACGGGTCCTCATTGCTCGGGACTCGGCGGCAATGGTGGCAGAGCTTTGAAAGGGTTCATTATCACATCATCAATTAGCCCATATTCTTTAGCCTCTTTTGCACTCATGAAGTAGTCCCGGTCGGTGTCTTGGTAGATCTTCTCTAGGCTTTGACCGGTATGAGATGCAAGGTATCCACTCAAATTCGCTTTGTGATGAAGCATTTCGTTTGTCTGCGAATCAATAAAAGATTGAAAAATGCTCAAGCATATCATATCCTATGTTTCAACAAAAAGAAATGTATTTAGGAATTAGGATACTGAACAAAGACAATTATTATGAACCATTGCATTCTTATAAATGCTCAAATCAATTGGTCAACTCATATTTACCATCGACATCTGAACCATGTTAAGTCTCAACTTTTATATAAATCTTATTTCTCCATTGCACTCGACACAAGACTATATAACTACAATGATATCGCCTCAATCTTATTACGTTAACCAGAAATTTGCCTCTATTCATTCCATTTGACTATAACTGACTCAATTTGTCCAACTATCAACTTTATTAGCTGAACATGTCCATACTAATTTAGCCGATCGTCTCTCTTACCATCTAATTCAGTTCTCCTAAATCTATAAGACAGTGCATTTCCATTTTTTTTTTATCTATTCTAATCATTTCACATGTCCATCTCAATATTCTCATCTTTTCGAGGTTAACTTTTTGAATTTGTTTTCCTACTTGATCAAGACTATGATCCATAGATTATAACAGATCCTAAGCACCACGATCACATAAGCCTCTAAGACCAATAACTCCCTCCATGTCAACCTTCCAATATCAAAGAAACATCTTCGCGTATAAATCAAAATTATTATCATTTAACAATTATAACAGAATCAAACTTTGACCTATAAGCAAGGGTTTACGGGCCTAGTTTTGCAGAAAGATGTATAACGTCATAAACTCAAGCTTTACCTGGACTTCAATATCTGTTTGTGAACCTTGAGCTCCTCCAAGAGGTTGATGGATCATTATCCTGGCATTTGGTAAGCTGTATCTTTTTCCTGTGTTTGAGGTTCAACATCAGAGACGAGAAAGTTAGTGAAAAATCACAAAAAAATTGACTAAGCATCATAGAAGTCCAAAGTTTTACCCTTTGTTCCTGCACTCAGGAGGAAAGCACCCATGCTGTTGGGAGGAAAGAAAACACGATCAATGAAAATTAGTATGCAATGACAAAGCCAGAGACCAATCAAGGTAATAGTGATAGTGCGCAAGAGAAGAACAATTGGAAACAGAGCTATCAGATATCACTAATTTAACTTGTAGACGAACCATAAAATGAACAATTGGTGGAAATTGTTCATTGCCTTTATAGTTGAAATGGCCTTATAGGAAATGAAATGGAGATGAAATTACAAAATACCAAGTTCTATGCATGAACAACTGAGAACTCCAAGATTAATCCCTTATTACAAAAAATTACTTGCATCAGTTTTATCTGATTAGAACTTATAGTCCATGATGCCTTGTGGAACTAATAGAGACTATTGAAACATTCAAAGCAGTTCATACTAATTGAGACTGTTGATGACAAAAGAGACTACATTCGAAGCAGTTCATGCATTTTCTGAAATGCAGCAGACAATAGAACATTGTTTTGTAATGAACGTCTATAAGAATTGTGGCTTTCAAAAATTAGCAGTCAACTGATAGTGAAATTAATTAAAGATTAATACAGCTAAACCTTTTTTACTTTTTTTTTTCAAAATAGGTGGTTAAATCCATAACTAGCTACAGATATTACCTTGCTGCCAGACCGACACAAACAGTAGAAACATCTGGCCTTACGTGCCTCATCGTGTCAAATATTGCCATCCCTAATGAAATGCTACCAACTCAATTACCTTACAATGGCATAGTACTGGCAGAAGTGTAAAAATAAAAGTATAACACAGAGCAAAAAAAGAGGAAATATTACCTGCTGTAACAGATCCTCCTGGAGAATTTATATACATGACAATATCCTACAAAACATAACAGCATTTTAGATAAGGCTTCCATAAAAGCTAGATGATTTTAGATTGTCTACCCAATGATGAAAGGATGATCTTTAAATGATTATTGAACAGTCACAGAGTATTCACTATAAAATGAACGAAGCTTATAAGCAAATTTGAATACTCCTTACCTATGTAGATGTAGATGAGGGTCTACGATTAATATATCATACTGTTATTCCTCCAAATAATGTGAAAAAATTTATATTAGTTGAAATATATCATTAACCAATCCTTGGTAACACTTATTTTTAAGGTAATCTGTGAGGGAGTGGCTATATAAGTTATCATACTCGTAATATTCTCGCAAAATTTTGAAAAAAAAAAGAACAGTATCATTAGATTTTCACTTTTTATTTATTTCTTATATCACCCATCTCTTACTAAGGAGTACGAACTATTTTTCTCTCTCTGTTGGATCTCTATCTTCAGAAGTTCTCTGTTGGAACTCTCCAGTCTCCACCATTGTATCTCTCATCAAACGAATTCTGCCATGTTTTGCTATGCAACCTAAGCACGGTGTCTGTACATGTTTTTACCTTCGTAACCAAGTTTCATTTTATTTATCATATTTGATAAGTATACTAATAGCTTCCTATGAGATTTTGCATTTTGTTAAAAAAAAAGGTTGTCAGACTGACGGCCTAAAGCAGTCTTCCATCATTTTTATCTGGGTTTGGGCTAGCATTGACAATGATAATGATTGAAGTTAAAGAAGGGAAAGTAAAACCAAATTAGATGGCATATACACATAGTACAATACTAGCAAGACGAGAACATGCGACATTAACCTTATAAGGTGGTGTAGCATTTTCATCTCTACTACACCAGCTATTTTAGTATGTTGATGTCATTATCCTCGGAAACAAAAGACTTATGAGCTATGAACAAGGATAAACGAGACTATGAAGTTAAAATACAATGAGCAATTTAATTGAGATTCCTTACTAATGGATAAGAACCAAATAAATTGAATAAAACTTTGACTTATTATTATTATCTTGAATTTATATTACTTGCTCTATTAATTAGTTGAAACTTATTAGATGTATATAATATATTGCATAAGACCCAAAATATTAGGCCTGATATTAGGCATACGTTAGGCCTGATATTCTAAAATATCAGGCCTACGTTAGGCCTGATATTTTAGAATAACAGGCCTACGTTAGGCCTGATATTTTAGAATATCAGGCCTAACAGGCCTTAGTGTTTCAAAATTCTTATAATATTTTTTTGTTCTTTTATGTTTACTTCAACTCTATTCACTTAATTTCAATTTCTCATACTTTGTGTTTTAAAATTCTTATAAGTTTTTTTCCCTTTTATATTTAATTATTATAATATCAT
>JBAMIB010000038.1:4926674-4938097 GCA_037177415.1 Kaempferia rotunda | reverse complement strand
ATATAGAGAGAGAGTTTTTTTATCCTGCACATCACTTATGTGGGCTTACATGGACGACCTTCACAGGTCCGGGTGCTCTGAAGTAATTTCGGGCGCCCCGATTGAATTTTTCTGGGCAAGGCGCCCGGAAGCGCTTCCGGGGGCCCAGACCCGTGAGGTCGGCGCTTCCGGACGCCCAGACCTGTGAGGGTCGTATTACGTGTGTGTAGGATGCTTCCGAGTGTCCGGAGCCGTGAGAGTCGTATTACATGTGTGCATGTACACTATATATATATATATATATATATATATAGTGTTATTTTGATAATGATAAAAGAGCTTATTTTTTCTATTTTTTTTCTAATTTCAAAAATTAATTCAATATATTATAAATAGGGCTTTCAATATCTTTCCAACACGCTTATTAAATGCTTGCCCTGAGCAATCCCACCTACTTCTCCAAAAAGGCAACCTTTCCATCCTCCCCCTTTCTCCTCCCCACAATGCCACTCCCTCCGCCGGCGCACCATGTCCGCCTCCGCCGGCGCCTCCTCCTCCTCCCTCTTCTCCTCCCTAACCCTCCCGCTTGCCGTCGCCCTCTCCCTACTGCTCCTCTCCGCCGTCCTCCTCGCCTCCTGCCTTTGCCTCCGCAACCGCCACCGCAGCATCCCAAACCCTCGCCCCCTCCCTCCTTCACCGGACTCCCTCGTCCTGCCCCGTATAATCTTCGTCGCAGAGGACGACGACGGAGGCAATAACGACGACGGCCGAGCTTCCGGGCTCAATCAAGCGGTCATCAGCTCTTACCCTAAGTTCCCCTTCTCGGCCGCCAAGGGCGGCGATCCCGTCTGCTCGATTTGCCTCTGCGAGTACCGGGAGGGGGAGATGCTCCGGATGTTGCCCGACTGCCGCCACTACTTCCATCTCATCTGCGTCGATGTGTGGCTCCGGCTCAACGCCTCGTGCCCGGTCTGCCGGACATCGCCGTTGCCCACGCCGGTGTCGACTCCCATATCGACGCCGTTGTCGGAACTTGTTCCATTCTCGCAATTCGCAGCTGACAGAAGGCGGACTTAAACTTGA
The DNA here is from genome assembly GCA_037177415.1 of Kaempferia rotunda. Lineage (NCBI taxonomy): Eukaryota > Viridiplantae > Streptophyta > Magnoliopsida > Zingiberales > Zingiberaceae > Kaempferia > Kaempferia rotunda. Next base: position 4,937,035 of record JBAMIB010000038.1, on the reverse strand, counting down.
AGAATAATGGTGGATTGATCTGGTGATTCGTTTGCCCCTACAATTGTTTATCTGAATATTGTTTTCTAACTGTGTAAAAGATCAATTTTTTAAGCTATAGATCGAATGTGCTTGTAGCTACATATCGCATGCTTGTTATTTGAGTTCGTGATCCAAAAGTATCGGAGTATAGATTGGATATAGGTAGTCTAATTTTTATTTATAAGCAAATAGCTTGATAGTGCATGATATTCACTTTATGTTTGCTTGGTGCAAGCTGGAGTGAAATTTGAATGATTCGAGTTCTTCAAGCTATATTGATATTTTAAACTTTAATCAGTAGTTGCTGCAAATATACTCTATAGTATGTTCATGAAGTTGGGGGTGTTATATATATGCCCATAAGTCATATGGAGTTGATTGAATGGATCCAATTGCAGTTCGAGCTTATTGCAATAACTTAATAATACTCATGCACCAAGGTACCTATCTCTGAGTATGAAGTTTAGGAAATTATATATTACCGGAAATCTTGTTAACCCAATTAACATAATTGCTTTTGAGTGTGGCCAGTTGGCTTGAGTCAAATTGTTTTAGTTTAAATATTTGGTTGAATTTGAATAGGCCAAACAACTCGGAGCCTATTTCTTGTGCAGAAATGGAAAAGAGAAAAGCTGGAGCTTGTTTTTTTGTGGGACACAATTGTTTTTTTTTTTTCGCTTTGGGAGCTTGTCAAGCCTAGAGGATGCCTTGGGTTGATGCAGGCTATGAGAGATAATAATGTTAGTAGAGAATGATTTAATTAAGGTAGAACTTTTGGTGTTAGGAAGCACAAGAGGTGAGAATTTCTCTACCAGTAGTAAGAGAGGAGTCTGAGAAGTATGTGAGAATGCTCTTATATGAGATATGGCAGATGGTCGTCCTAGTTTTATTGTACTTTTGCTCTTATATTATATAGATTATATTTTCTCTTCACCAAACAGGCTTAGGCCTAACCACAATATATCACTCATATTCTTTCCTTGCATATTTGGGCTTTTCTTTCATGTGAAACAGATATTTAACCATATGGCTTCAAGGTGGAGTAATGTGTATACTAGGAACACTCGAATTTCAATCTGAAGGGGGGTGGTTTGAGGTGTCAGACTATGGCATTTCTGTTCCAGATTTATGCTGTTGGTGTGTAGGGTCGAGTTTAGACAAAAAATGATGCTAAAGTGGCTTTCAATCTCAAAAGTGGTACCATAACACTTGTGGCTCCTCCATCCTTCTGTTGAAAGGTCTTTATCAGTCAATAATTTCAGCTGTTAGTATGTAGCTTTATCCAACTTTCACTCTTCAAATTCGTCTTGTGTTAGGTACTCCTCTCTTTTTGCTTGGGTTGGTGACGTATCATAATTGTCAACTGAGAAAAGTTGGTGATAGGTAGTTCAAGCCTTGAATTGGTAGATCAATTGGCCATATGCTTCTAAATCCATATTCTGTTTAGACTTTGAAACTAGCTCGTGCTTTTCTTGAGAATGAATTAATTCACCTCACTTAGATATTAAGTGGAAAGAGTAACATGGAAGTAGTGGTCCTTTGTTTTTCAATTCGTTATAACCAAATTCTTTCTACTCCCTTTTTTTGGGTGTTGGTGGGATGCAAATATTTTAATATCATTCCTCCATGAGATTTTTGATAAGCCGGCACATTATTTTTTCACAACACTTAAATGTAGTTGTCTGTATCATATTGTTAGATAGTTATTTTGGTTTTCAAGAATGTCCTCTTATTGTATACTTGAGTGCATTTGAGTCATTCTATTATTAAGTGAAAAAAATGCTTTGTCATATTCTTTGCTCCATTTTTTGTTCTTCTATTTGAGTTATATGTAGATTTAGTTTCCCAGAAAATTTCCAGTCTTGGTATCAAACTTGGAAGATGTATTACATGAGCAACACAATGTGTTTTATTGTGATTCCATGATTGTCATTCTCAATTCTATTCTAAATTTGTTCTTTATTTCATCTCAAAAAAAGAGGTCAATTTTATTGAAGTTGTTGAAAATTCTATTACTTGGACTTCATCTACCCCTCTGTATCCAACACTGACACTTAGTCACCGAGACTACGAAAGGAGACTTGATATTTCTATGAGCACATATACAAATTTAGACAAATAGGCACATAAGACAATTTAATCCACACTTGTATTGTAGACTCATACCTGAGTCCCAATAGCATAGACAAACTTTGCAGGCAATATCAAGGTTTCTGGCTATTTCCCATTGAACCAGGCGTTTAAATTGTATTTTTGTTCCTTCTGACTTATTCGGTGTATCATGATGCATAGCATAGTTTTTCTTTATACCCACCTATTCCTTTATGCTAGACTACAATTACATTGGACGGCTTATTTGCCGAACTAAGAATTATAACTATATTTTTAAAGTTTCTATTTGTGGGCACCTGAGGAATTTTCCCCATGACCCACCCTTCACATGATCGTGTGGGAAACAGTGGGCAAACTGCCTGATCTTCTCTTCTTTCTTGATTAATGCATATGTTTGTCTGATGCCTTGTAAATCTGAATTCTCTACCATCTGACTAAAACCAAACGATCCTCAACTGCTTTTTCTTCTTCTGATTACGTCTCTTCATTTAATCTGTCTTGGACTTTAAGATGTTGAAGTGTTTATTTGCAGAGTTCTCGACATGGAGCTTACAAGAAGACGGTGGTTTTCAGTTGTATTCAGAAATCAGAATGAGGGTTACATTTTTCTCCTTTTTCTAGTGGTCCAGTAGTCATGTTTTCTTACAAATATGAAATTTGTATTTCATTCAATATGCCTTATAGTTGTTTTTTTTTGTTATTTAGAAATTGAAAGTTCTTTAAAAGGATTTTGTTTTAATTGTTCATTTGATAACCAAATGCCACCAGATATCTGTGCTCCTAAAATGAAACTAGGATACTCAAGTCAACTTTTGCTCGTTTCAGTTATATCCTACAGGTAAATTATAAGGAAGATTGTTGTTGATGTAGTGTTTGCTCTTTGAAAGAGCTATGAACAAGCTAAAATTCGAGTATGTTCAAATTATTGGTCTTATCTCAGTGAACAAGCTTGAATTTATTTATCAAAATTCTTAAATTTATTATCAAATGAAACTAGGGACGTTATTATACTTAAAGTTTATTTAAAAGATTATCTAGTATTAGAATTTATGATTTCTTTATTTTTAATATATTACTAGATTTATTCATACACGCTAAATTCTATTTATTTATTTAGGCCGTTTTATGTATTTTGTTTGTATTGTTTCTCTAACGGGCCGAAGAGTGCGGACGGTCATTCCCGACACCAGATAAATTCTCCCTAAAGGTATTTTGAAAATATCTTTAAATTTTATCAACTTAGAGATTAATTGCTTGATCAGAATAGTTCTATTTTTTTGGGATCAAGAATAGGTATCTGATACTTTGTTACTTATTAAGTTGGATTTTTGTTGCAGTAATTTCGGATATGAAATTAAGGATTCATGGGGCACAATTATATTTTAACCATTTAAATCAGGATTTATCATTCAAAATTAATATAGACTCAGTAGTGCAACGTTCGAAAACTTCAATTATAATGATTCTCCCTCGTAAAATATTAATTTAACTTTTATATTAAATATTAATTAATAAGAATAAATAAAACACTTAAGGGGTGTTTGGTTTGTTTATTTTTTATTTTTATTTTTTTGAAAAATACGTATTTTCTAAAAAAAAATAGAAAACGACTTTTTGACATTCTTTATTTTCCCAGAAAATATTATGTATTTTTTTTTAGAAAACAGAGATAGAAAATATAAATCAAACAAAATTTTTTAAAAAATTCACATTTTTCAGAAAATCAAAATAAAAAATAAACAAACCAAACGCTCTTAAATAATAAACATAAACTTAGTACATTTAATTTTAACCAGAAGGTCTGATTTAACACACCATTGGCCCAAAGTAATTTCGCTATATTGCCAAATTTAAAATGTGAAACTAAAGATAATCATGATAGTCAATAAAAAAATTCTCGATAATAAGTCGTTGCGGAGTTTCAAACTCTAGATTCCAGAATTAAAATTATTAATAAATCTTAAAATTATTTTTATATAAAAAGTCAACCTAATTTATTTTTATGATTTACAAAATTAATTAAAAAGTAATTATTAAATGTCTAAATTTTTAATTAAATAGTAAGATAACTAATATAAAATCAAAGTAGTGTAAGATATTATAAGACGTAGTAGTCCGCGTGAAAGTAAAGAGAAATTCAAGTAGTTAAGTGAAAGTGAGGTTCAAATCTTCATCATAAGACTTTCCTAACGTTAAAGGTCGGAATTAAATTCACTCTGAGTCGTTAATCTTGGAATGAACTCTACGGGTCGAGCAAGACTTAAACTTAATTGGAGATCCTTTCTATCTAGGGGTGAGTAAAAATTCGGTTAAACCGAATAAACCGACCGAAATTTAAAATTCGGTTCGGTTTATTCGGAAATTCGGTTTTGTTTTCCCAAAAAATCGGTTATTTCGGTTAATTCGGTTCGGTTTCGGTTTTGAAATTTCTTATTCGGTTAAACCGAATAAACCAAAATTTTGAACCAAACCGAATTTTTATACTTATTTTTTTAAAATAAAATTGATTTTTTATTTTAAAAAAATGATTTTTTTTAAAAAAAATTTGATTAATTCGGTTAATTCGGTCGAAAACCGAATAAACCGATTTTATGTCGGTTCGGTTCGATTTATTCGGTTCGGTTTTAACTGAATACTCACCCCTACTTCTAAATCTCATACTGTGATGGGTGGCACACTGAAAATGTATCATTACGATAAATTAACAAAATTTCATAACATGGGCAATATCTCTTATGTTGTTGTGTCAGTTTTTGAGTCATACTGACACTCGACATCCCTTGGCATGCAACAAGTCAGATCAAGGAGAGCTGAGATAATACTGTCATTTTTTTATGTCATGTCAATGCATCAATACAAAGTCGAAGTTTAAATGTATTGTTTTTCTATCTTCTTTTGTTCCACCATCTCCTTTTTTCCACATTCAATTCATCACCGACACCATATATTGGAACACTGACATGATACCGAAAAAATATTGTTCCTATCAAGATTTTAAACCTTGTGTTCATAGAAGAACAACACATTATTATAATAGTGTCATAAAAGTATATGACAATGCAATATAAGAACAATTTTCTACTCATCATCTGATGCCATCAACTCTTCCATTGAGGAAAAGTTAATTAAAGCCAAACAATATATTTTCTTTCCTTCAGTTCTTTCATACTCTGTTGTTCTTGTTAAACATGATGTTGCATCTCTCGTTTTCCCACTTCAAATGCCATGAGATCTCACAAAGACCACATTTAAGTAATGTGGCCAACTGGTATCTGTAATGACAAAATTTTCATTCAAGGAAAAAGGATCAAGAGAAGAAATGTCCTAGTTATTTCATAGAGTGATTATTCATCAACTTAACCTAAAAGTTATTTCACATGAGTTTTTCATGTCAACCATCAGATGAGGATTTGACCGGATCACCCCTAAAATGGTTCTTATCATTTTGCTGCAAAACTAAATCTTTTCGAATGTTATTCGCACAAACAATAGTTTAGTAGATATTTTTACATAAGTACGTCTACATGATCTCTGAAGATGATATGAATAGATCAAAACAGGAACTTACCTGAGATGGAAAGCCGTGAACTAAAATAATTGGAGTGTTCGAGGAACTTCCCGCTTCCACACAAAACCATCTAAAGCAAGAAAAAACACATCTTTTAGAGGTTGAGCCAAGGAATTTATCCTATAGATTGAAGAAATATTAGGATGAGGTCTGTACATGTTGATACTTGTTAGCCTTCAAATCAACGGATTGCTGAATTCACCTGAAAACATCTGCTGAGGATTGTGAACCAGCACCCAATGTAAGACCAAAAATTGGATCCTTTGCTTTGCCTTTTCCTCCATATACAGGATGAGCTTTTACCTAGATATATGATGTGAAAATATTAGATATGGTTGAATTATATATATATTGTAGATCTTGAAGAAAAATTTTCTTGCAAATGAAAAAAGTAATATATGTAACTTCCCTAGAATATAGAAATGCATTAAAATTCAAATAATGAATCACGCCATTGCATGCATGATATGTCACCTACAAGAAAAAAGATGCATTTCTCAGGAATCCACGAGTGAATCTTTTGAAATGTTCAAAAATATCCCTTAAACTAGCGATCCACATCACACAGCTAATTCCATAAATTTAAACAAAATAATTATATTTTAAAAAAATATCTTCATTTTTTTCAAAAATTTAATTTAGAAAATATTAAAATTAAAAATTTCTAGATTTTTCTACCATTTATGTTTTACAAATTAAATTTAGATTTGTTTAAATTTTTCTATTCAATTTTATATACAAAGTAAGGGTTTAGATTACAATTGGCCTACAGTTTTTCAAGAGCAATGTACTTTTTATGCATTTATAAATTTAATATGATATACAAATTGTTTTAAAAAAAATTAATGTTTTCCTGTTAATACACACGCATACACACACAGCATGCTCCCTTGAAGCAAATCATGAGGGATTTGCTTTATTGCTTTAATAGGTTACATGTTCTTTATAATTAATTCAAATGGAATTTCTCTATCAGAATTTATTTTCAGACATTCTGCATTGAATTGCATGCAATGACTAAAAATAATTATGTTATGAAATATTAATACACCTTCAGTGGCTTTTAAATATCAAGTCAAACTAATCAACGCAACAAGTTGACAATTTTTCCCATTGACCAAAAGGTGGAACAACTTTGATTTTGCGAATTACAACCACAATGAAGGTCATATGTGGGTTTTTTTATGTCAACAAGGTCACACAAGTGGTCTGCAACGTCAGCAAGCAACATCGGCAAGGCTTCTTCTTCATGTTTTAAAGTTTGCAACGTCAAGAGAGACTCAGAGAGATTGTGCAAGCAAACAGCCAAAGAACTAGGATTCAACAAGATCAAGTCGAACTTCTCATCCTTTCCATCTTTCCTCACCTTCGGTTTGGTCGTTGAGAAGCAACAATGAATTTATGATGGCATGTGCAATAACATGCGTGATTCCATCATCGCGCATTTCACATGCTTAGAATTTATAATTTAGAATAAAAAAATTAATTATATAACTTTTATAATTATAATTATCTAAGTTATATAACTTATATTATAATTATAGATTAGCTCGAATACTATTTATATGTCATGTAATTTAGAATATAAATTATAATTATATAACTTATATAATTATATGATATAATACTAGTTATAATTTATAGGTTGATAACTTAATTAATAATAACTTAGTTATAGTAACACTAAATAAGTTATGATAATTTAATTATAACGAATAAGTAACTAAGATATTATTTTGATAAAATGCTATCTAACTTATATTTCAGTCATAAATATTTTAGTAGATAGAAAATAAATTTATACGGAATTGATAGAATATAAGTATTCATTAATTTATTGACAATCCAATCAATTGCATGAATAATCAAGATGAATGATTTACTCGAGTATAAACAACTACAACTAAAACACACATGATGCCAATACATACCAAAATTGGATCATTCAGGTTAGTGTTGACTGTTGATACATGCCAAAACCAGATCATTCAAATGGGCCATCAAAATTCCGGTACACCTTGAGCATTCAATCATGCTCTACGCAATTATAGTAACCGCATGTAAGAAGCAAATCATGTGGGGTTTGCTTTTTGTTTAATAGGCTATGTATTAGTTATAATTAATTCACACATTTTTCTCCCTCAAAATTTCCCCCTTAAATATCTTGCGAGCGAGCAAGTATATAAAAAATAATAGTATTGCTTTAAAATAGTTTACAAATTCACTTCCAATGATATAAATTTTTATTTTGATTCAATCTTATAATAGCATTAGTTGAAATTTGACTAGTTCTAAAAGTTGATTTGTATTATTATTTTAGGACCATGTGCTCAAAAAAGCTTTAATATATGAAATTTCATATATTAAATTGATTTTATCCTACATAAAATGAACAACTTATACTTACAAATAAATTTTATTTATTTAAAAAATATCTTTTATCTAACTTTAAATAATTATTAAAAAAATTCCCAAACTATATATCATTCCAAATATAAGTAATGGTTGAAATATTAATTTTTTTTTGTAAAATTAGATATCTTTTTTTTCTTGGATAATTAGTTATATAAATAAAAATATGACATTTTAAAATGCAAATTAAAATATTTAAAAAATAATGATTTATTCAAAATTTTCAATTTATATTTTAGATTTTTTATACCTAATCATTTAAAGCTTTACTTTTATAAAATCAATTTAGAACTATATTATCTATGTGTGTGTATATTGAATTACTCCCCTGACCCATATGATTATCTATGGCCCCTATTTTTTTCATTCTCATATTCTCATTCATCAATCTAATATCCTTTCATATTGCAATGAATTAGCAGCTTTGGTTCATTAATATTATTGTCTCTTTCTCAATCCCCTCCTTTACCTATTTGCTTCCTCTCTTCCATGGTTTAGCATCACATGTTTTCCATCTCTATGTATTTTTAAAGAAGTTCACACTTTGTATTCATCTTTACTGATTAAAAAAACTCCAAAGCAAAATTTCAGTACAAAGATATCCTCCACCATCAATTATATCAAAAGTATGCAGACAATACACTATGCTCAGCAAAGTGTAAAGTAGTTGCATACCACCTACCAAATAAATAATTGAAGTTCATAAATAAAGCACCATGTAAGGGTGAGCAAAAGTTCAGTTAAACCGAAATAATCGATCAAATCGACGGAAGTTTAAAGTTCGGTTCGGTTAATTCGAAAGTTCAGTTTTTTTTTCTAGAAATATCGGTTATATCAGTTTAATCGGTTCGGTTTCGGTTTTAAAAATTGAAATTCAGTTAAACCGATTAAACCGATATTTTTGGTTGAACCGAACCAAACCAAACCAAATCAAAACCAAACTAATCAAACTAAACCAAATCAAAACCAAACTAACCAAACAAAATCGAAACCAAATCAAACCGATATTATGAGTTGAAATAAACCAAACTAAACCAAACCAAATCGGAACCAAACTAATCTAATCAAATCAAACCAAATCGAAACCTAACCAAACCCAAAAATTTGGTTATTTCAGTCGAAAATCGAATTAACCGATGTTTTATCAGTTCGGTCTGTTTAGTTTTTTTGAAAAGTTCGGTCGGTTTGGTTGTTTCGAAAATATTTCGGTCGGTTCGGTTCTTGGTTTAATCGCTTCGGTTGGTTCAGTTTAAACCGATTACTCACCCCTACCAGCGAGACTTGTCGCAACTCCGTCATCCCCAGTAGAACGCTTGTCTCTTACTTCCACCGGCCTGACGCCCTCTGTTTCCTAGACAGGGCACCTTTTTGGCTATGCTTTTGACATGCCTTCAAAACATCAAGTTCCTCTTTTCCCGGACAACCATTCTTCTTCCTACGACGTTATCCAGCTCAATGGCCAAGTAGCCCATGCTTGGGAGGAAGCGACTGAGCAAATGAAGGGTACGACATGAATGGGCAAGATGGATGTGTATGCCCAAGCATTGACAAAGGTAGGTTCCATCTTGTTCGGCAATATGTTTTACCTTATAATCGTGTGGATCTGTTCAGTCTTGGTTGCATGGTATGGAGGAATGCTACTTTGCGGCCGACCTATGGCAACGTAATAGACTCCTTGTTGATCGCATCAAGGAGCTACAATCTACGGCTCCCCCGTCCATCCAAGAAATGCTCAAGATAAATCAAGAGGTCTAGACAAGCACTGAGCGCTTGGCCGTGACAGATAAATCCACTGAGAGGTGAAGGAGACCTCCCGTCGTCAAGAAAAGAAAATAAAGGCGCTGAAAGCTCAATCGCAAAGCCTCACCCGGGAATTACAGGCAGAGCATCCTCGGAGAGAGAAAACTCCCACCGGTCAACCCGAGGGAGCAGCCATCATCAAGGAATTGTCAACTAAGCTGGATCGGTTGGAGGCCTTACGCCGTCAAGAATTACGGGACAAAGATGAGAACCTAAAGGCTAAGGATCTACTGATTTCTGACAAGCAGTGTAATTTGGACACCTAGACCTCCGACCTCAACTTAGTCTAGACGGAATTAGCTGCTGCAGAGTCTGACTGGCACATGCTACAAGCCGATTAGGAGGTATTCTTAGCAGAGAGAGGCTTGACCCACAACGATTTGCTGCATTATCAGGCCGAGGAGGAGTCTTGCTTTCGATCTAGGCTTTATGAGTATCTGCATTTGGA
>JBAMIB010000038.1:4896980-4908766 GCA_037177415.1 Kaempferia rotunda | reverse complement strand
ATAAGAAGAATGAACCATGTGTGTGGCAAGTAAGTGTCTATCACTAGGATCATAAGGAACACAATTTTATGATGACTTTACTAGGCTTATGGATTGAAGCTTAAAAAATATAGGTCACTATTGCACTGAGCACGGAGAACTATTTCTTAAGTCACACTGGAACAATTTTTGTATCTTACTCACTAATGAATTCATTTGATAGGATTAGACCAACTCACTAGATATTATGATGCACTATTTAACTACATGAGTTTATATTGCAGTTTTTGCGTGAGAACAATCAAATGTTTAAGTCTGAGGGAATGATGTGTGTATGTGTTATATATATATATATATTTCTAGACATTGTTTGATGCATATTTACTTGTATTTCAAGAGTATAATCTATGCTTGTTGCGCCCTATTTTATTATTATGTTATATTTTATTTTATTTATGCTGAGATCTGTTCTCTCATTATTTTCATTGATAGGATGCATTTCGAAGGAAAAATGGAGTATTGGAGTAAGTTTGGAAGAGAATTCAGTAATGCATGACTATGCTTTATTCACTAGGACAATGAGATAGGGTCATATCTATTTCACAGGGTCATGTCCACTTCACAAGGTCATACCAAGGTCATGTCTTTTACCAGCGTTAGGAGATACGACCATGTCTACTTCACAGGGACATAAGGTAGAGCCATGTCTTTTACAAGGGGCATGAGACATGATGATGACTTTTACCAGAGCCATGAAACACAACTATCTTTTACTAGGGCCATGAGACACCACCGTGTGCATCCCTAGGAGCAAACTACACCAACACCTCACATGGCCATGTCGTGCCCATAGGCACAACCATGTCTCACCAGCAACCTCCTTCAACTTTCCCCAAGGGCAGGTCATGCCATACCAAAAGGCATAATCATGCCTCTCTTCCAACAATTCACATGGGGCAGGTCGTGCCCACAGGCATGGCCATACCGTAACTTCCTAAAGACCACATGACCTAGTTATGCCTCAAGGCATGACCATGCCACTCTAGCCATGACACACATACAATGGTCGTGTAGTGGAGAAAGCAAGGGGGCGTGCCCCCTGGTATAAAAGGGGAGCTTGGGGGTTTTGCCCCCCCCCCCCTCCCAGGAGAAATCCTAGAGTCCACCTTCAAGTCGTCGATAATCCGTCCTCCTTTGGAGCAAGGATACATTCTGAAAACATTGACAACACAACACCAAACACCTCTTCTCCTCTATTCTCGAATTTTAAATGTAAGAATGCTTTATTTTATGCCTTTGGTTTGTTCCTCTTGTAATAGAGTAGATTCTCTGATTCTTAGGATGTAGGAAGTAGTTATGATGTTATGTCAATGTATGAACTATGTATTTTCTTATTTACTTGCTCAATAATATATTTTATTCCTTGTTCTTGTGTGTTGTGTTTTGCGTGTGTTTGACAAAATATATGTGAGGTTAATACATTTAGATGTAGAGTTTTATTCACTGTATAGTAGTGATACTAACGATTGTATGACCGGGAACCTGTTACAAATGGTATCCTCTACTTTCTAAGGTATCACCTTAAAACGACGAACATTTCCTTGCAAGAGAAGCTAATTAGAGTTTGAAAGGGATTTCCCAAATTAATACTAGTAAGTGACTTGTGTAATCTAGAATTGTATGACTGGGGCTGGACTTTCTAGGTTACTTTTCTACTTAATTGCATTAAACTACCATTAGAAAGTAAATTGGATAACTCTATGATTGTATGATGGGGGGATCTTAAGATAACCCTTTAACCGGACTTTCTAGATTTACTTTTTACTTAATGGCATTAGGACTTGGGTATGCTCCCTGATGCGATCTTCACGGGATTGTGTCGGACTTTAGTTAGAAACCCTACAAGAGTGTAAGCATCGAGTTAGGTAAATGAATAATGCATAGGGACATTAACTAGCATCATAATGAACTTGAACTTCTAGAATCATTCCCCATTCCCCATTCCACTCCTCCCTCTCACTTCCTCTCACTCTCTTAACTTTAGCTTTCAAGGTCTTTCTCAACCTCTAATTGTCTAGATAATTTGTTATGCGAAGTCAATTCGTGTTTAATCAGTGGATCGATATTTTCGTGCACTTGCGGCTTCGCAATAACAAACTTTGAGAACAAGAAAGAGCACAAGGAAGTTTGAAACAGCCAATAGAAGAACAGTCAATAATCTACCTCCCTGCGGATTAAAATGTCAATTCAATTGCTACTACAAACATGGGTTGACTAATACTCATAATATACTATGCTGCACTCATGATACCACAAAAAATAAATTAAAAAAAAAAAAAACTATCAATCAGTACTCAAGAAATCAGTCTTCTGTACTGGAGAAATTAGTCTACACACATTAGGAAGTATGCATCAACTGCTAGTGTTTGCAATCTGGGTCAAGGATCATGAGATCCTACAACCAAAAGTTTGGGGGTCAAGTAGACTCAAAACAACTCAGACTTTCGATATATTTGCTTTAAAGCAAGGATCAAGGAGTTAGATCATTCCAATTTAATCAAATCCCAATGTTTAATCAAGCACTCACAAATCACAAAGTACAAATTGAACTAAAGCCTGCCACACATTCCCGCGATAAAATACAGCCTCCTGCCATTTCAACCGCAAGAGATTAGAACATTAACCATCATCACCGTATACAATGAAACGCATTCCTAAAGGAGCAAATCAATGGACAGACAACACCATCATGTCCATGTTCACAAACTGTAGCTAAGGTAAACTATTAGTGCGTCACTAGGGGGGAGGTATAAGAGATAGAATATACCAACCATATTCATGCAGTCCTCTCTTTGTTGTGGACAGACTCCAAAAACATTAGTCATGTTCAAATCAAAAGTGGATAGCAGCTAAGCCTACTAACCTTTATGATTAATTAATAAATAATAATAATAATACTATTCTTTCTTACAGAAGCTTTGTCAAAAGATAAAGCAAACGCTCTGTGGATGGGGTGCATTTATTAGTTATCAAGTATTACCCAACAAAATGCTATTAGCCATAAGCATTTCGAGTATAAGAACAGTAGAAAAATAGTACAGTGATAAAAAAATAAGTATAACTGAATAAATGATCAATTAAAAATAACTAGTGTTAAAAATGAAAGCACAATATCTCAACGAGTATCAAGATATCAAACTAAGGATAATACAGGGACTGCATATGACATATGTGACCTACACATGCAATTACAGAAAACATACTTGGCCCACGTAAAATGGTTTATCTTGAAAATTGACATGAGCTACCTTATTCAGCAGCTTGTAAGTCGTAACTTAAAAGCACTAACTTGAACACTTTGACCATGCTATAGATACTTTATTACACATGTTAATCCTATTGAGGTTACAAGATTGCAAACATAATCCCACATTGAAAACATATGAGAAAGATCATGAATTTATAAGACCTAACAAGTCCTAGCATATCATGTATGCACTATGCAGTGGGTCAAGTGGGTCAATTAAATATCACCTACACACTTTTTGAAATCCTAATCTCAAAAATTGTTAACAAAGCAAACTCCATCAATGACTACTTTCTCAAAATTTTCTAAGTATGATATCCAAAAAAAAACATTAACACATAAAACTTAAATTGGCCATTCCTATATTCAAATTTGCCTTTGGATTCTAGTGGATCCCCATCATTTGTTGTCTAGGTGCCAAATCATACTGACTAACAAAATAAATTTCTGGAGACACTATCCCAAACTTGGTGATGAGTTAGTAAATGACATCATGCACAAGCCATATCAAATTGCTTCCGGAAAGAAATTATTCGTTTAAGTATAACAGAATAATTGATAACAGACTATAGTAATGCTGCATAGAAGCAATGTAATATTCACAAACAAAACCAAGATAGGAAACTTGGATTATAGTACCTCAATTGCGGCTTGCATGGACTTCAAGGAACCAAATTCAACAAATCCAAAACAGTACCTCTCAACCTGTAAATATATAAAGAAGCAAGTAAAAAAATAAAAAGAGAATCTCGAAATTATCATTCAAAACAGTATACAAAATCTTAAAACATAAGAAACCTTATGACTTCTGACTTGTACACCACCAGGCTTAATGGCTCCAAATTTCTTAAATTCCTCTTCTACTTGTTCAGCAGTTGCATTCAAGGGTAAGTTACGAATGTAAATTGAATGGCCCTCCTCTGTGTAGGTATGAAGAGAATAACATGCAAAATAAATATCCGGAATAAATCTAGCTCATGGAACAGAATACAGAGCAAGCTCCACTCAGACCTTCAATGATGTTGCTTTTCTCAGCATCATCATTTCCATAAGGATTAGAAGTTTCAGTGGGGTGAACAGGTGCAGCTGCAGGCGCAGCCACAGGTTTCTCTGTGTTTGCTGGAGCCACCTTTGCTCCGGGTGTTGCATGAATTGGCACTGGTGAAGGGCTCCCTTTCATGACCTTAACCTATTCAATTTCATATTTTATATATATATATATATATAATAATTAAAAAGTGAACAGCCAGGAAAGTTTCTTACAGAAAACATTCTTACACAAATTTTGAGCTACTAAAATTCAGCAATAGACATAATAAAAAAAATAAAGAATGCTCATCTATAGAACTGGTTATAGCATGATAACCAAAACAGGTAAACCAGCATGAACGGAAAAGGACAAATAAAGATAGAGAAAAGGCAACTATATAAACTATCCATTTGTTCCTAGAAATAATTTCCACAGCAAAGTTAAGAACTCACAATTGATGCATAAGACTTCTTAGGTGTATCATCTTGAGCCCCCACAGTAAAAACTTCAAAAACTTGCTGTGAATTGCTCTCATCTACATTAGCAGGAGGATCCAAAACAATATCATCTTCAGCACCTGATCCTTGGTCTTCTGATTGGTCGACAATTTCCTGATCACCAGCATCTTCTTCAAACAGGGGAGATTCTGGTGCATGATTCTCCTGTGTGCTGAAATCTACCAAAAGGATTAAAAAAATAACAAAGTCAGAAGGGCAACAAAAATATGCAACCAATAGAACTAAACGTCTCATACCTGTTTCAGGAGAAGTAGATGTTTTAGGGACGTCATCATTTGTAGCACCAACCCACATGTGGTTCAGTTCCCTTGGTTGTGTTTCATTCAAAAATCTGAAAACATCATTCAGTACAAAGTATCCACCAACTTCCTGAGGAGCAAGGAAAAATGACTGCGCAAATTTCTTTCGAATATTATCCTGTCCAGTAAATGATCCAGTAACTACAATAAGCAACCCACTCTGGTATGAGATTTGTGAATCTACAGTCTCAATCTCGGTGAAACAATTTCTGAAGTCCAGCGACATAATCTTCTCATTGATGGCCTGCTCCATGTAAAACAAAGATAACATAGATTGTTATTTGATAGGAAAATGTAGATAGAGCTTTGTCAATAACAGAAAAGTAAATTGATATCAAATAGGATAAAGCATGTTACAAGAGAATACAGATGATGAAAGAAAGGAAAATATTGAATACAAAAACATTTGGATTCATTTCATGCAAAGCCTGAATAACAAAAAAATAATGTATGCAATTTTACCATAAGATCTCAGGCATTGCAAAGAACAAATATCATAAAATAGAGTTACAAAATAGTAAGAAAATAATATCTAGTTTCTACACACAGAAAAATGAGGGAATTTCAACATTAATGCAACATTCATTTAAAGAATATATATGCTTGTATTATTTATACCAAGACCATCAACTTCAGGTCTATATCACAAATAATTTTAGTGAGTTTCAGGATTACTAGTAAGATTAAATTATGAAACATACATGTGAGTCAAAAAGTTGTAAAATATGCAAAAAGAAATTCCCAACTTACAAGAAATTGTCCGCTTGATCAAAATTCCTACTCACTGGGAAATTAATTTCCATTCCAAAATATATTAAAAAACATGTATGATCTGATTAGAGATCATATTAATCATAATCCATCATCGAAAAAAGTAGATTCAAACTATGCTTGATTAAGAGATTTTTAAAAAAAAATAGGACAACAACATGTCACCGTTCTTTCTATCTAACAATTGGACAAACAACAATGCCTTTATCTTGGCTGTTGACTCCAAGTCTAAATGACCTCAAGGCATGGAAGAGGAAAACAACATCGGTGCTACATGAAGAGTTGAAAAGGTGTTACCATTTACAAATTGCTGCTGAACACTTAGTCTCCATGCAACAAGATTTCTTCTAGGATGTCATCCATTCAGAAATTCAGCCTCTTTAAACTCTCCATTTCCACCATGGCTCTGAAGACTTATCTTGTATACCATTTTTCATAATGGATTGTTTTAACAGAATTGAGTTCAATTTTAAAGGGTTGAACTTAATTACCAAAGATTTTATTATTTATAGAAGTATATGATTTGTATCGAATCATATCATGTTTTATACAATAAGATTACTTATCTTGTGAATTTAATCCGATTTGTACTAACACAAGTTAAGTACATTTAGATGCATATAATGATTTTCCATTTGTAATCATGATGTTAGTGAGAGTGCATAAAAAAACACTCTTAAAAGCCAAGTGATTTAGAGAGAACAGAGGAATAGAATAGAAAATAAAAAAAACATACAATTTGACACAAACACTGGAAAATAATCCAAATCACCATTGAGCCAATTGTTCCTAATATTTCATTCAGACAAACTTAAATAAAGTACAATTAGATCTAATTAGATCACACAAAAAACTCTTGTTATATATTTTAGAAAGTATACTTGTAGTGTTGTCAATGAAATCATCTGTCCATCAGAATTCAAACGGTTCACGATGCTAGAATCCTGATAAAACTTGAAAACAATTTCAGGCGATTGATGAAGTATGTGATAATACTGTTGCACAAAGGCATTTCCAATCTGCGAAGTCAATAGAAAAATATCAGATTTTAGCAAGGGACTAAGACACTTATAAGGGACTAATTCATACCACTTGTGGACTTGGAGAAGGTACAGGGGACGTAGTGGGCAAAGCCATCTCTGATGCCAGGAAAAACCTTCAGAAGTAGAGACATTTTAGTGTAAGCCATAGCAAATTTCCAATATAAACAAACTGAGGACATTTTTAAATACATTACAATGAAACATTGAACCAAGAGCAGGATATTGAAACAACTTCAGAAACGAAATAAATTCAGGTCCTAGTTATCCAAACTCGATTTTGAACATCACGAGGCGACCATGATTAATCAATTTGTCAACGGACTATAAATCATTAAACCAAAACCTTTACAGACAAAACTGGCGCTGACTCAATTATGACCGAGCTGTAATCAAGATGGCAGCACCAGCTTCCTGGAGTGATGGATGACTCAGGTAAACTCATCAGAGTACACCCACGGAGCAATACTCGTTATCATCAATCAAGGAAACAGAAAACCAAAAGATTACTTATCCAGGGTAGGCCAGCAACTTAGATCAGCTTCAAAACCCTAAAATCATCACATAGTTGGTAAAAGGAAGCGCAAGTAAGGAAAACGATATCAAAACCCTAATCGGGAAATACCAAAAACATCTACATGACTAAGATCCGCCTAGGAGGCAAACCGGAAGCGAATGTGGCAAAACCTTGCCGACAGATCCTTCTCTTTCCTTCGAACTCTTTCTATTAAAGATAAAAGACCACGAGATTCCCCGTCGGAACCGATCAACCAGCAGAGATAACCCAAAAAAAAAAAAAAAACAGTTACGAAAAAATCTAAACGGAATGAAAAAGGAAACTTTTTCCTCTCATCTGAACGGAAGCGACGAAGAGAATGCCGGAGACAAAACTACCTAGTTAGGGATCGGGAGAGGAACAAGAGGGCAGAGTCAAGGAGAGAGCTCAACTTCGACCGGAGTCCTAGGAATCGCGAGGTGGTGCGAAGGGGAAGCACCGCAGCCGCTGGGATTGAGATCCAGAGCGCTGCGGGTGCTGCTGCTTCGAACGAACGAGTGAAGGCGAAACCGAACTATGTGGGCGAGTCACAAATTTACATGAATGCGCTCGTCGCGAGTCGTTGACTCGGAGGCGCAAGCTCCGGCTCGGTGCCTGTCGCTTGGAGCCGTGACTAGGGTTTATCACCGATCGACGCTTGGATTAAACGCCAAGTGGAGGGGTGGATGAGGCGCCAAGTGGTGATCTGGCATAGAGAGTAGTTGGTTGCGATTTGAAGAGAGGCGTCGGTTACCGGCGACGCTTTTGCATCCAATCACTCGAAGGCAATTTGATTGATTTCTTGTGTTACCGTATCATGGATCAGCCGGCGGAGGAGACGACGGCGGCGGCGGCGGCGGCGGTGGCACTTGAGGACTTGTGCGACGATCTGCATGCTTTAAAGAAGTTGTATGGTCTTCTCCAACGAGAAAATACTAATGAGGTCTCTGTGTGGAAGGTATTGCTGCTTCTATTAATTATTGAACACTAGAAATTCAAATGGATGTTTCAGTTTCAGTTTCAATTGGACGAGGCGTCTAGAAATTTTCTGAAGATGATTTTAGATGGTGCAACTCCACGGATTATTAACCAGGCGAAGGTTAACCTTCAACGCCGTCGTTGAGTAATTTTTTACTATGGAGCTGAGACTGATTATATGACCGGTCGATGTTTCTTGTAGATTGTGCCGCCATGCGACGCGCGAAGACAGGATCACTCAATGTGTTTGGCATCGATTGGACAATCTCCGGCTGCCGTCTCCTTGATTACTGCTCCGGCGGCGGGAGATCGGAAGAAGAGAATGGAGCAAAATCGCCGATCAACTCACGACCTGAAGCGGCTGAACTCACGGGGATCCAGCGCAAGTCTCCGCCCGCGACAGCAAAAGAAGACCAAGTTGGGTAACGCGACGACGACGACGACACCGACGCCTGTAGAATCGGATGTAGTTAGGAAGATGGATCGATCCTCTAAGCACAGCAATGGCTCTCTCCTTGTGGGTAAATCGACGGCAAATAGGTCGTCACGGCATGGAATCGTGGCGGGGATGTCGCCCTCGACTCAGGCGGCGTCTAACGGTCGAGTGAAAGCAGAGCAGATGGTTGAGGCTGACGCAAAGGTAGAGCAGTTCCGGCGACGCGAGAAACCGCTGTGCCTCTACGAGAAGAGTGAGCGGCCGGCTTCAGAAGTGCGCCGTAAGCAACCGGTTCGTGATCAGGAGATGACCGGAGTACGACCGAACCATCATCTCCAGTCGTCGCTTCGTCCATCGATCCACCTCGCCGGAAAACATGAAACGAAGAAGCAGAGTGGTGATCAACGAGGGAAGGCGCTCCCATCGTCGTCGAGACGGAAGGCCCGAAGCCAATCAACGGTCGAGCACTCGCTAAGTAGCACGACCGAATCATCCTCTTCCTTCTCAAACACATCTCGTCAAAACAGAGCGATGCCTTCCAAGAATGGGGGAAAGCCTCCGCGCAGGTCGCTCAACCGCCGCCGCCGCCTGCCGGAACCACCGATCAACAGAACCAACCAACGGATGGAGAAAGAGGGGCGACTCGAAAGACTGAAGAACAGACTGTCCGTTATCTTCCACCACCACCACCATCACCACCTCCATCACAGCGCTCGTAACGGCGACGGAGTGGTCCGCCGGCCCCACCGGTCGCTCTGGGAATACCTCCGGAGCGTCGGCCACCGGAGCACCAGCAGGGAAGTGGAAGGTCTTGGACGACGGCCGCCGGTGAAGCAGCCCGGCCACCTGCGCGCTCTGCTGGAAGCGTTGATCCAGCTGTTCATGTTTTCGACGAAGAAGGAGGTACGGAAACGAGCGCCGCCGCTGGGTAAGGCGAAGAAGAAGTTCCGGTGGTGGCAAAGGTTGGGCCGCCGCGTGAGATTAACGAGCACCAGACGACATCGTAAAAACAACCATCTCAGGCTTGGAATCGGCATGACCAAATAGTTAAATGTATCGATTATTGCATAGCATAATACAACTTTTGCAATCAAATATTTGAAATCATTCATCATCAGATAAATTTCTGATCAAATCTGCAGTTTCATATCACTTCCACAGCAGCTCCCTCCTTTCACGTTCAGGTCCAGCAGCTTGCCGTCTCGAAGCTCTTTCTGCTCCCCCTCTCCATAGAGCTGGAAGCCTAATTTTGGATTCAGCGAGATGGTGCTGAGTGCTTTCTCTAACATCGCTTGCAAGTATCTTCCTTGGGCTTCAATTCTCGATTGCAGTTTCTTTTGCACCTGAATCGAATAGCAATAAAAATGCAGTGATCAACCAAGAACAATAATAGCAATAATAACAATCTCACTTCGAGCCGGTCCTGTAGTCTTCTTTCCATCTCTCTCTGATCTCCTCGAGACCGCCTTCCCAATCTATATTTCTGTATATATCATGAATACAAGGTTATTTGGCAAGCATGATATAAGACGACAGAGGAGAGAGGAAGGAAGGAGACCTGCAAGTGGCTTTTGAGATGGTACAGCGTCAATCCCTTGATGCCCATCAGTTTAAGCACCGATTTCGGCGTTGCTTCTGCGTGGTAACCGTGACGAGCTCGATCATTTAGCACAAGATCATCCGAGCAAATTAATAGATGAAGAAGATGGAAAAAAAAAAAGGTTACTGTCTGGTCCGCCGAGCTTGGCGACAGCGTCGACAAAGCGGCCATGGAGGTCCGGCGTCCACCGGAGCCTAGGCTTGGCATTCCCCGGCTGCACTAGTGTCTCTGCCATGCTCCTAATTAAGCCACCATTAATTAGTTCATCGAGTTTAATTATCGATCGATCGATCGTCTGGAGAATCCGAAGCAGAGCAGGAAACGGGAGTAACAGTTGAGTGCTCGGGAAGCAGCAGAAGATTCCCGGCGACGAATCTGACAACGAGTAGCATTTAAAAGGGAAGGAAAGGCAGAAAACTGTGCGCGGCCCGTCGCCATCCTCGATTAATTAATCGACCCGAAAGCCATTTTTCTCTTTCACTTTCCAAACCGGCCGCCTTGTACGGCCGCTCCACGACCGTACACCGCCGGCCGGGCAACGAATATGCTTTGCCTCTCCGTCTCGGCCGTGGCCGCCGTCACATCCACTGCAGCCAAACTGCTCGCTCACTGCTCCGATATTCCTTCCGCCAAAAGTCAAAACAGGAATTCATGGACGGAAAGCGAGGAGACACACGGAATCTTTCACCGTCCATCGACGGAGGAACCGATTTGAAAATCGCAAAGCGATCCAAGCTGCTTCATCATTACAAGGTTTGCTGGTCGTCGGTGTGTGCTGCAGGGGCCCACGTTACCGACCAACGGTATAAAAATATGAAATTAAAATTTTAATTAAGGTTGGTATTTGGATCAACCGATTTCACTAACCCTTGTTTACTGATTCAAAATTTACTGTTTTTGCCCGCGGGCTGGGATGGTGATTAGATCTTGGTCCCAGGAAAGATGACTAATGAGAAATCATGGCCGGATGAAGTTGGTACTTGATCCGGGTGAAAGAGGTCAAGTCAAGGGTCAATCGGCAAAAAAGTCATGTCATCTTCTCTCATTGCAGGCCAAGGGGAGATTAGCGGGCCGACCAAATGAAACACTCGGTCAGTCGCAATAATTTGCTCCAATTAAACATTAGAATTGGATAAAGTCCGGAGGAACAAACCAATTCTATAGAAAGGAGTGAGCATGTAGAGAGCTAACCGAGCAACCCACTCGGTCCGACCGGGCGAGGCACTCGGGCGGGTTGAGCGGCTCATCCTATATAATGGCCAACGAGTACTTATCAAGCTATGAAAGCTGACC
>JBAMIB010000038.1:4859109-4885350 GCA_037177415.1 Kaempferia rotunda | reverse complement strand
GGGAAACCCAATGAATTCGATCGAAAGAAAGAAAACAGCTTCTGCTCCTCGTAATTGTTCCAGAGAAACAAGATTAGCGGTAAACCCCCCAAATAAGGCGATGAAAAAAAAAATCAAAGGGGAACATCTAGGGTTTGGCTCTCATCAGAGAGTTCCCAATCCTAATCTTTAGATCAAAGAAAACGGACAAATACATCGAGATCAGGAGAGAAGAATACCTCTTGAGGACGGCTTGGCTGTCGGTGCCCTTTGTGACAGGAGCCAGCTGCTTGGCGGTGGAAGGAGCGTCGGCGGTGGCAGTGGGGATGTTATCTTGAACGTCCTGGTTCTCCCTCGCCATCTCGTCGTTCCTTTCCTGCTCTTCTTTCGTTTAACTGACGAGAGCAGGACGGAGGAGGAAGAGAGCGTGAATATGACGAGGAGATAAGGAGGCGGCGATTATAAAGGAATGCGTTGGCTTTTTTGACCGTTGGGCACGCCACCTCCAACGGCTCTTTCCTTTTCTCTTTCTAAATATATATATATTAGGCGAATTTAAATTTCTTACTCAGTTTACCTTCTTTTCGTTAAACGGCATATAAAAAAAATTCAAACTTAAATAATTCACCCTTTAATCATTTGAAGCCACCACTTAACTTTATATTCTTATAATATAATATAAAGAGAAATGATCCTCTACGTAAAATGGAAACTTGAAAATTAATGTGAAAAACATGAACATCCACGATTGATTAAATGATATTTTTTTTTTTTTTGAGCTAACTAGTGAGTTAGAAGGAAGAAAATCACTCAGTCAGGTAGGCTTACATGGATATCCACTTCGTCACTGTTAATTTTCACGTTTCCATTTCGAATAATGTATCATTTATCTAATATAAAATCTCTTCTTCTACCGTATCAACGTGTTTTTTTTTAATTAATAATTTCTTAAATATAAATTTTAAATATATTATTATACGCCATAAACATATTACTATACTCCGTAAAATTATAATTTTTTTCATTCTTAATTTTTTTTAACTTAAACTCTATAACAGATACATGAATCTTAGAGGTAAAATCTTAAAATTTAAACCCTAAATATATTATTATACCCCGTAAATGCATTACTATACTATGTAAATGCATAAATTTTTTTATTTTTAACTTTTTTTCAACTTAAATACTATAATTTAATTAGGAAGTCTGAATCCTATAAGTAAAATTTAAAAAATTTTAGTATTAATACTATAACCAATTGAGAAATCTGAACCATAAGAGTAAAGAGTTTATATATATATACTCAAATACTCTCCACTATATTATTCTTATTACCTATATTTCTCACCTCAATCTTGAACCAAATGTATGTTGTAGTAGTTACAAAATCATAGCTACTACATAGTTGTAGCAACTACGATTTCGTAACTACTATATAGTTGTTATGAAACTGTAGCTATTATAACATTAGAATTGCCAATTTAGATTGGAACCGTTAGATTGACTTGCCTCGCCAAACATTTAAGCGGATTTAGTTGGAATTTTATCAATCCATTTAAATATGAGTACAAGCAGTTGACCCATCTATGCCCACAAACCACCTAGGCCTGCGACCCATGCGGGTTGACCAACGGCGGACTTGGGTTGACCCACTAGTTAAGAAAAATAAAATTCTATAAAATTTAAAATTAAAGTGGAAAATTCAATGGGCTAGTGAGTTTGACTTTTATAATTCAGAACACAAACTTAATTTTTTTAAATCTTTACTATATTTTTTTATTTTTTTAATAGGCTAGTGGGTTGGCTAGTCTAACCCGCAACCCGTCTTAGGTTTGATTGGGGATTTTCCAATCCGTCAAGATGAAAGGTCGGCTCGCTATAGGCTATCCGCCCCACTACGAGTTAGCCTATCTGACGACTCTATATAATATGAATGTTAGATAAATTTTGAGATACTATAACTTTTTGTTAGTGTAGCAAGCAAGAACCTATGTTTTAATGTTGTCCAAGGTCCCCGTTACATACGTGCTTTTCAAAAAGATTTAAAAATAAGATTCGCCCCCTCTTTCATTCATCTCGATCCTATACTTTTAACTTAGATTAAATCATCGAACGCAAGATATATCAAGATTTTCCACCGAAGAATTTTACTCTTTTTTATTAAAGTTATTTTCCATGATGTAGTAGTTATGAAACTATAAATGATATAACTATAAGTTATAATTATTATATTGTAGATGAGATAATAACGAGAATAATACTAGAAATAGTTATGTAATTTTATATAATATGGGAGGCGTCTTCCAATAAAAAAAATTCAAAATACGATAATTTGAAAATATAGGAAAGATTTTTGTCCTTTCTTTATTCCTTTATAATCATTAATTTAATTTACAATAGAAATGTTAAACTTAATTTAATTTCTAGTAAAAAGAAACTGACTTTAAATTGATATGCATAGGGTGATCACTTAAAATCAAACTAATCAATTTTTTTAACAAATAAATTTACCACTGAAACTGAACCAATTAAAATAAAAATTGATAATCGATCAAATTAATTACTTAACTAATAATTAAAAATTATGTCGACAGTTACTATACCAATGGACTATTAAATTTACTGTGTCTAATTTGTAAACGTCAATCAACTGTGTCACTTAACTGCTAAATTTATTATTCAATTTATCAGTTCACTAATTATAATGTATTAATTGACTAATCTTAACTAGTCGCAACGTCGAGATTACATAGATTGAAAGATTTTTAAAAAAAAAAATTATCACAAACCTAGTCTATCTGTCAAACTCATACATTAAATCAACGATTTAACTAAATTTTAATTCGAAAAGACTAAATCAAATCAATCGAAATAACAATTTTTTTTTAAATAAATTAATAAATTAATAAAATTGAAATTTCGAATTAAATTGATACAATCATTTTGATTTAATCTAAATTTTATTCACCCCTAGATAGATAAGTAATAAGCACCAAATCAAATCCTCATGATTCTTCTTATTTCTTATGTGTATAAAAGTCATATGTTCATATCATTTTTCATTTAAATTATAGCCGATCCTTGACATCATCATGTGTAATATATGAATCTTGAACCATAGAATTCTGACCACTACAAACCCTAATATAAAGTATTACAACAATGGAGACCTCTCCTTAGGATTTAGAATGCATGTTAGAAAAACATAAATAGGTGCAGTAAAATATGTAATAATCCAAGTTTGAGCTCCACTCAAGTTGATGCCTCAAATTTAAATTGAGGGGCGTTTCATGCTATGAGGCACTATTAGTCATCAACCTCATTCTTCTATGAAGCTGCATTATGACCTCAAATTTATAATTCTTGTACTTTCATAGCTTTGTATTAAAGAAAAGACACGCACATAGAGAGAGTTCTAGTGAGAGTTGAATCAAACAGGGATGGAGCTTTTGTTTGATGAACTGCCATTTATTTGGATGGTGGCAATTCCTTCTTGAACTTTCTCTGCCTGCTTCTTTCCTGAGGCAACGGCCATACCAATTACATTGTTCTTCTCCACAGGATATGATCTTCCACGGTTAATCACGATGTCTTTTACGAGGTTTTTGAGATCGTTATCAAGCAGGGAATCTAATTAAGGTGACATGTAGCCCTGTAGATGTGAAATAACAAGCATCTAAGATACTTGTTGGTGCAAACTAAACTGAACAAGGATGATAGTCCAATTGAGACCAAATAAAAAATCATCGGTTGTTAAATAGACTTTTTCTACGGTAATCTTTTCTTACTGAATAAAAGATGTAAGTCGAATTGAGACCAAATCAAAATCATCAGTTGTTAAATGGACTTTTTCTATAATAATTTTTTCCTAAAAACCAAACTGCATTTAATAAGGATGAATGTAAAATGTAAACCAAAATATCTATCCAGGCATTCTCCAATATATTGTACCAAAATATTACTCTCGGTTGTTTCAAATAACTTAATAAATATCATTCTATTTAGAAAAAAAAATCTAGACAACTACAAGACACTCAAATATGTTGTGAAATTGATAATTTTTAGTTTAACAACTAAAATAAGTTTGTTTCTGTATGCAACTTAATAAGATTTTTTGTTGAAATTTTGATAAAAATTAACATAGCAATGCCAAGACACTTAATTATAAGATGTCAAGAGTGTGAAATTGATGAATTTTCAATCCATAACATTAATTTTATAGGATATCAAGAGTGTGAAACCAAACTACATTGAATAAGGATAAATGTAAACCAAAATACTTATCCAGTCATTCTCCAACATATTGTACCAAAATATTCTTCTCAGTTGTTTCAAATAACTTAGTAAATGTCATTCTATATGGAAAAAAATCTAGACAGCCCCAAGACACTCAAATATGTTGTGAAATTGACAATTTTTAGTTTAACAAGTTTATTTCTGTATGCAACTTAATAAGATTTTTTGTTAAAATTTTGCTAAAAATTAATATAGCAGTGCCAAGACATTGAAACATATTGATTAATTATAAGATATGAGTATAAAATTGATGATTTTTCAATTCATAAATATTAATTTTATAGGATGTCAAGTGTGTGAAACAAAATTATATTGAATAAGGATAAATGTAAACTAAAATACCTATCCAAGCATTCTCCAACATGTTGTACTAAAATATTTTTTCTCGCTTGTTTCCAATAACTTAATAGATATCATTTTATAGGGGAAAAATCTAGATTGCCCCAAGACACTAAATATGTTGTGAAATTAATAATTTTTAGTGTAACAGGTTTGTTTCTGTATGCAACTTAATATGTTTTTTTTTGTTAAAATTTAGCTAAAATTTTATTTGTTATTTTCTATGTTGTAATAATTACGAAACTATAGTGGTTATAATTATAAGTTACAATTATTGTATTTATAGCAACTACAATTTTATAGTTGCTACAACTACAATTTTATAGTTGTTACAACGTGTCTAACTGATTCAAGATTTATGTGAGAGATATAAATAAGATAATAATGAGAATAATACTAGAAATAGTGTGTCATTTTATATAATATGAGGCGTCTTCTGATAAAAAAAAAATCAAAATAAGATGCCCTTAGGATAATTTGACAACATACTAAAGATTTTTATCCTTTCTTTATTCCTTGATAATCATTAATTTAATTTATAATAGAAATGTTAAACCTATTTTAATTGCTAGTAAAAATAACCTGACTTTAAATTGATATGCATAGGGTGAACAATCACTTAAAATCAAACTGATTGAATCAAACTAATTAAGTTTTTTAACAAATAAATTTACCACTAAATCGAACCGATCGAAATATCATAAAATTGATAATCGATCAAATTAATTAAATTAATTACTCTACTAATAATTAAAAACTATGTCAACAGTCTACTACTGTACCAATAGACTATTAAATAATAGACTATTAAATTTATTGTGTCTGATTTGTAAACGTCAATCAACTGTGTTCACTTAACTGCTAAATTTACTATTCAATTTATCAGTTCACTAATTATAATGTATTAATTGACTAATCTTAACTAGTCGCTACTTCGAGATTACATGGATTCAAAGAAATTTTTTTTTATAAAAAAAAGTAACACAAACCTAGACTATCTGTCTACTCATACATCATACATGTAACCAACGATTTAAACTAAATTTTAAATTTGAAAGACTAAATCGAATCAATTGAAAAAACTATTAATTTTTTTTTAAATTAATCAAATTGAAATTTTGAATTAAATTGATAGATCATTTTGATTTAATCTAAATTTTATTCACCCCTAGATAGATAAGTAAGCACCAAATCAAATCCTCATGATTATTCTCATTTCTTATGTGTATAAAAGTCATATGATCATATCATTTTTCATTTAAATTATAGCCGATCCTTGACATCATCATGTAATATATGAATCTTGAACCATCGAATTCTGACCACTACAAACCCTAATATAAAGTATTACAACAATGGAGACCTCTCCTTAGGATTTAGAATGTGTGTTAAAAAAACATAAATAAGTGCAGTAAAATCTGTTATAATCCAAGTTTGAGCTCCACTCAAGTTGATGCCTCAAATTTAAATTGAGGGGTGCTTCATGTTATGAGACACTATTATTCATCAACCTCATTCTTCTATGAAGCTACATTATGACCTCAAATTTATAATTCTTATACTTTCATAGCTTTCTATTAAAGAAAAGACATGCACATAGAGAGAGCTCTAGTGAGAGTTGAATCAAACAGGGATGGAGCTTCTGTTTGATGAACTGCCATTTATTTGGATGGTGGCAATTCCTTCTTGAACTTTCTCTGCCTGCTTCTTTTCTAAGGCAGCGGCCACACCAATTCCATTGTTCTTCTCCACAGGATATGATCTTCCACTGTTAATCACCATGTCTTTTACGAGGTTTTTGAGATCGTTATCAAGCAGCAGGGAATCTAAGGTGACATGTAATCCTGTAGATGTGAAATAACAAACATCAAGATACTTGTTGGTGCAAACTAAACTGAAAAAGGATGCAAGTCCAATTGAAACCAAATCAAAATCATCGGTTGTTAAACAGATTTTTTCTACAATAATCTTTTCCTACTGAATAAAGGATGTAAGTCGAATTGAGACCAAATCAAAATCATCGGTTGTTAAATGGACTTTTTCTACAATAATCTTTTCCTAGAAACCAAACTGCATTGAATAAGGATGAATGTAAACCAAAATATCTATCCAGGCAATCTCCAACATATTGTACCAAAATATTGTTCTCGGTTGTTTCAAATAACTTAATAGATATCATTCTATATAGAAAAAAATCTAGACAGCTACAAGACACTCAAATATGTTGTGAAATTGACAATTTTTAGTTTAACAAGTTTGTTTCTGTATGCAACTTAATAAGATTTTTTGTTATAATTTTGCTAAAAATTAACATAACAGTGCCAAGACACTGTTACATACTAATTAATTATAAGATGTCAAGTGTGAAATTGATGAATTTTCAATCCATAAACATTAATTTTAAAGGAGTATTTTTGACAATATAAAAAAACATAATTCTTCATTACCGGGTTTATCTGAGTACTTGTTCTAATTTTTAGACTAATATTTCGAGAATAACTCACATTTTGAATTACAATGGAAACTGCAACTAGTTTGTCCAGAATGAAGTTTCACTTACGATATCGCCAATAATGCTTTGGGTTCGTTGGATCATTTATGGTTTCCTCTACTGCTGGTCTAGCTGTGTATTCATCTTTTAGTGCCAATATGTCCTAACAAAGCAAACAAAGGTTACCAACATGAATACTTGCAAGTATGGATTAATACCAAAAAGAGCTTCAGTAAGTACCTGAAGGGGGAAAATTGCCCACATCGATGGTGCTTGAATGTGTTGGTGAATGATGTAGTATGCTATGTCTGTGGTGCAATGAGGAGGAGGAATATCATTACAACCAACAACGTCTCTGTAAAACCGGCATCTCCTTTCTTCATCTTCCTCCCACCAAGCGCGCATGGTGGAGCAGTCATGGCAAGATGGTGCACAAACCTATACAATCAAAATGGGTTTCTAAAAGTAACCATACCAACCATTTTAAGGAAATAAAGGCTTGAGTGAACCCTGTACAATTACTCTGAAGATGGTAGTCAATCAAGTATATTAGTTAACTGTTTAACAACAAATGAATAAGCCAATATTAATGTTTAAAAAGGAGAATCAAACAAGCTGAGCATCTGAAGTATTCTAGTTAATCAATCAGAGAAAGCATTTATTCACTGGAAAATGATAAATGTTTATTATATTTTATTGATGAAAAAAATTAAAGAGGGTGAAACCAAAAATAGCATTGCCTTTTTTTTTATTTTGCAAAAGAGAAATCTAACCTTAGCACTGCAAGAGAAGATTTGAAAACGAAAGTAGTTTCTTAGCATTGTGATCATCTGAAATACTCCTATGATAACTCCTGACAGAGCTTAATGGAGAGTTGTTGTGTTTGCTCCAACTCTATGAGTTGACTACATAGTTCTTACCTCGATATCAAGTAATAATAGGATTAAGATTCATACTCACTTGGGTTAAGATATTCATAATGCTCAATATCTAGACGCAACACTCAACCTCATAATATCGGCTTTGGATGAGCTTAAGAATAAAATTAATGTATATAACCCCAAATAGTTTGGACTAATATAACTTAAGGATGTTGATGATGAAAGCTAATAATATACTTGAATTATAATTTATAAGAATGAATCAACCTTCTGACTTTCAAAATTTGTTCCAAGGAAGAGGTACAGTGCCACAGTGCTTGAAATTGAAACATAAAAAAGGAATGCAAAGACGATGATATACAAAAGTAATGGAAAAGAGCTCGTGATTGGTGTTCTAGGGAACATCAGGTTAACAAACACAATCTTCAATATTTGAAATAAGGAGTGGTTATCCTTACTGTCATATAAGGGTATTGCGATGGTATACCAAATTCTCTGTCTGGTTCACTAGGCATTCTCTGAATGCGTAAGCCAATTAAACCCAATTCTTGCATTACCTGAGCAGGACAGGTAGCAGGGAAACATTAGCCTTTGTCACTGAAAAATGATGCGCGTGAACAAAAGTTACCGGAATATGCATTATTAGAATAGGGAAACATTAATTGATATGTAAAGATAAAAGAACAATGACTGAACTTGCAAGTAAGAAGACATACGGGATGGACACAAGAAGGGATGAGTCCAAGATCCTCCCCACAGGCCAACATATTGGAGGAGTTCAATAGCACAGGCAGAGTTTTCATTGCATTCTGACGCCATAGATCTTCTTGCCGGCAAAAATAGTAATCATAGTATAATCTCTTAAGTACATTTTTGCTGTGGGAAGCAAAGTTTGTCAAGAGAATTAGAAACTAATAATGCAGATTGGAGAATGTACATGTCCTTTAAGACAGATTTATCATTTATTGGTTCTAGATTGGAAAAGACCCAATGGAATAACTATTGATATGAATGTTTAATAGGAATAGACAAGAAACAATTTTCACAATTAAAAAGTATCCTTACATAAACTCTTTTGTCCGACTCATAGTTTACATAGTTTGTCCAGTTCAATGATCTACTTTTACCCAGCCAATCATACTCAGTTAATTGGCTTGTTAGTTCACCCATCTAGTCTGACTAGCCCATATGGAATGACTGATCCATTTGACTCATTTGGCAAGTCCAACTGACTCATCTAGTCCACACACTCGATCCAATCAGCAAGTCTGACCAGACCAATCTTCTCACCTAGCCTAACTCATCTGCCCAATCAACCTGTTTGACCCACTTGGCTTGACTAACTTAACCGGCCTGCTTGTCCAACTCAAACCAATAAACGTGATTATAAACTGAATCCGTTTGTCCAGCATGGCCAGCCCATAGAGTTGGTCTGGCCAGACTAGCATATTTGGCCTATCAATCCTGACCAACACGTCCAATCATCCGACCCAATCGGTCTGTCCAACGGTTTAGCTTGACACGCTTGCATGGCTAGCCCAAACCTATCAACTTGATCGTCATGCCAACATATCTGACTAGCTAGACCCTATTGAACCATTTGACCATCAACATGACCAACAGGTTGGGTTCGATCTCACTTCGCCCAACCGACCCATCAGGTTAGTCCAACATGCAAGGTCAACCGATTCAACTGTGTCAAATTGGGCTGACTGAGCTGACTGCTGAACAGCAGATTACTTGGCCCACCTAACCTGATTGATTCAAAAGTCTAGCCCCTGGATTACTTGTTTGTATATATATGGGTTTTTTAGCCTGCACACCCGCGTGGGCTACCCTCACAGCTCCGGGCCCAGAGCTTTTTGCATGTGAGAGTCGCCTACGGTGGGTGTGCAGAGATGGGTGTGCAGGGTAACAGAAGTGTGTGTGTGTGTTTATATATATATATAGGGTTGAATATAATAAGAAAGAATATGTATTGTTTGAAGAATTGAATACAAACAGAATAGTTATTTCTAAAATAAAGGAATCACATTTTCATAAAAATTGGTACTCCGAGCTCATTGTTGCAACTAAACATAGAAATTCTTAATCCATGGGTATTCATATATATATAATAAAATAGTTATTTTCATGGACTATGAACCAAACGCACCATCAAAGAAAAAGAAACAGCCTTACACCAAATAGGAGGAAAGAAATTTATTCCTCAGCGCAAGAGCATATATTAGTACCTGTGTTCATCTAAAGCTTTGAAATTGGAAGTGTCTTCGAGATTAAAACGAGGATAAAATTTCCTTGGGTCTTCAGGATCTCTGATAAGAACAATATTCTGCACAAAAATAATGTTTAACCAACAAGATTTTTTTCAAGGTCCTCTCTTGGAAAACACCATTTTTTGCATTCATAGACATGTTATTCTAACCTGTATAAGCTCCAAAAGATCACTTCGTATCTTGCTTTCTTTCTCCAACCACAGTGACTTTTCAGGAAGGGAATTGAGTTTGGATATAATCTTTTTCTCTGTATTGCAATCTTCCTTGAACTGAAATGCGAAGAAACTTAAGAGATTGGTTGACTTTGAGCTGATAGCATTATCTAATTAACAAGGTTTTGGAAATCTAAGTGTGTATTAAAATAAAACAAACTAGAACTGTCTCTGGATTCAAGCAAATATAAGTAGCTGAATATATTTGATTATGTTGCTGCGTCAATTAATTCTACAGCTTCCAAACTTTAATAGTTCAACAAACATTCTTATGAAAACTGTACCAAAAGAAATTATATATAAGACTTCTCAAATCAAATTGAACCATTTTGCAACCAAAAAAACTGATTTATTAGATTATATTTCCTATTTTAAGATAATTACAGAATAATGGGCTATCCTGCAATCCTACTCGAATTGATAAGTTTTTGTTAGTCTTGCAATTAGTTATATCAACACAAATTCAGTATTGATGGGGAAAAAATAACACCCAATATTATATGATATAGAATGAAACCATTAATCTAGTTGTATTTTACCTGCATTGACCTGTCTAAATTTACATCCAACACTAGAATCCAAGTTAGTTCAAAATTGAAATGTATAATGCTCAACTTCATCCCTAATGACCCTACCTCGTAACAGAGCTTTTGGTATTCATTGAAAAAATTTGATGCCATCACAGTCCAAAATGTTCCAAATTTCTCCTGCAGAAAAAAAGTAATTCTAAATTAGAATATCATGATGCCTATCATTCATAGCCAAGCTTTGCAAGGAAAGTAAAGCAACAGAAACCTGTAAGATTTCTTGCCGAACATATGGACGGCTCAACCGGTTGAAATCCCATATGCCTTCCTTTTCAAGCTCCTCCTAAAAATGGAAGATTATTTGACTAGACATAATGAGCACAATATTATAACAAGAATATACCCCAAAGAGTGATAACAAATAACTTAGTATGATTTTGAAAGATTGTTAGTTATTCATTGACAAAAAATCTTTGTAATTGATGACATATTGTATCACCTGACTCAAGGCAATAGATGGACGGAATTTTCCAACTAAACCGGTAGCAGCATGATCAGGAAGTTCCCAAATTCTAAAGAAACCTAGAATGTGATCTATCCTATAGGCCGTAAAATACTTTGCCATCTGTTAATAGCAAGAAAACCGCAGAGAGATAAGAGAAGAAATCAGCCCGAACTGACACATAACACAAAAGATGATAATAACACACTTTAGAACCTGTGTCAGCCGAGCTCGCCACCATGCATAATTGTCCTTTGACATTTCCTCCCAGTTATATGTAGGAAAACCCCAATTCTGTCCATTTTTGTCAAAATAATCTGGAGGAGCTCCAGTGGATGTGTTCATACGAAATAAGTTTGGATTTACCCATGTATCTACACTGTTCCTGTCAACACCTATTGGCAAATCGCCTTTTAATACAATTTTTTTCTTCCTTGCATAATCTGCTGCTTCTGATAACTATCAGTAAGAAAAACAGAACGAATTACAAAGGCAACAGGGAAAAAAAAGCCAACGCAGGTATTGTGATTAATAAATACAGCCACAAACATCTATGTTTTAACTGTGAAGGACATCCATTCTTACTTGCTTATGTAGATGGAACTGAATATAGTAGTGAAAGCATATAACATCATGATGTAAGGCATCCTCCGAGACCAGTTTCTCGAGCTGAGAAAGAAGAAGTTTATTAGCCGAGAAGACAAACACTAATAAGATAGATAATACATGCCACCAAAAATCTAAGGGTGAGAAAAAAGACTGTTTATAGTAAAAAAAAATCCATTTTTTAAAGAAAATTCTGTAGTACCTTTTCGCTGGAGAAATGAGAAAAGCTACCCCATTGAGTGCGATCTGATGTCTCAAAGAAGTCCCTTAGAAAACAATATGCTGCATATGGTTTCAACCAATTCTGTTCAAGGAAACTCTAGATTCAGAGGAAAAGAAATACACTGCCTTAATTATGTGAAAAAGTTAAGCTCATATTCAACTTAGACTTCTGTCATAAATATTGCAACATCATACCACACAGATTTGAATTGTTGAATACCTCATTCTTGGAGATGAACGTTTTAAAAGAGCCTGAATTTAGTACTTTTTCCTTTTCTAGATCAAATATTTTCTTTGAAATTGATAATTTAGCAGCCATTGTAGCCTCATAATCAACATCCTGGGCACAGAAAAGGAATTTTATAAAGGAAAAAATTGAAGTTCAAAGAGTCAATCAATAAAGACATGAAATCTACTCAAAAGAAGGTCAAGTTTGACATACAGATATAACACAGTTGAAAATTACAAAGTGGACTTCTCACAACAAACAATATTATTATAGATTAAATCATGAGAATAGAATTGCATTTAAGTTCTGTGCCATCAGCAAATTTGTAGATTGAATTTTTCTCCTAACAAGAATATCATAGATTGAAGGTGTGTTCTGACAGAAAGGGATTTCGGGTCTCGAATGGATTTGAAAGTTTTATAAATTTCTCATTTCGTTGGATTAATGGACAAGGGCGGATCCACATTAACGCCTATCTGGGCTTTAGCCCGGGGGACCGACGGTGTTGAGAAGGAGACAAGCTTGGATTACAATGAGAGAAAAGAAAAACGTGAGAGAAAGAGGAAGGCAAACGGCGTGACAGCGTCGGCGCTCATGGCTCACACCAGGATTAGACCGGGTAGATCCTTTGGGCAAGCTCTGCCATTGTTAATGAAGTTTATAAATGAAGAGCACTATAAAAAATCTAGATTGATATTCAATCCAATTAATACCAATATTTTTCCATACATAATAGTTCAAAAAGAAAGCTCCCTCCAAGCCATTCAGGAATTATGGCGTGGTGTGAATTTCAGTCCTGAAACAAAGAACTTTAAATGCTATGCAAAATTACCTTTTTATCCAATTGTTGTTTCATCTTCAGTATCTCTTCCTGCAATAAGAAAAGAACATCAAAAACACAATAAAAAGCCTGAGGCATGAACAGATGAAATCTGATGGCGCCAAATACTTAATGTCACATATTAAAGGTTAATGAGAAAACCTTAATGTTTTCTGGGATGTCTTCTGAAAGGGCTTGAACTCTCAGGTACAAAGGATGCAACGCAAATACAGAGAGAGAACTGGAAATTTCAGAAGTTTAAAATATTAGAAGAGGACCAACAATTTATGTAAATTTTCTGGAAAAGATTATAGATGCTAAATAGCAAGGATGCTGAAAGAAAGGCACCGCGATTGAATTACTGTCTTGAGCAACTAGCCACTGAAAAAGAGAGGAAAATTGGTGGTGTTTGTGGGCATTGGTTTTTAACTAAACACTAAATATATCAATCTGGTAAATATATTTTTGTGGAAAAAAGAGACTGCTAAATACTGTACAAGAAAGACTTCAGAACTGCTGGCGAAGAAATGTTATGATATGCTTGCATTCTAAAGTCTTCACATATGCTGCTGGGCGTTACTGTCTACAAATTTGTGCATCTCAATGGACAAGGAAATTGATTTAACATATCATTAGAAACACCAGCAATTATATAAATATTCACATAATTAAGGCAACAAAGATGTCTTCAGTAGAATGATTATCCCTTTGTATTTCCACAGGCCCAATCAGTTTTTGAAACATAATTACTGAAAGATCTTTAATACCTGTATGGATAAGAATCCCACCACATTCTATGAACTGAGGTGTCATTGATTGGAAGAAGTTGTATGAGGTGAAAACCAGATTCAACAGCCCAATCAACAAGCAACTTCAGATCTAGGAATTCTCCAACTCCGAGATCGTCAGTGGATCTAATGGAGAACATTGGTATAGCAACACCAGAACCCCTCCATGCAGTTACCTGTCAAAGTAAATGTTTATTGGTAAGAATCTGCTGATGCCGATCAGCTCAGAGATGGCATGATCTAATCAACCTAACAAATTAGGTTTTACTTGATAGTAAGAAACTTGAATCCAATTATATACTTTACCCGGAAAGGGCCATCTGCTAGTACAATGTAGTTGGGAGGATGAATTGACTGGGAGTCAACAGATAACTCTCTGTTGGTTCCAAGCTCAAGAGTAGGATCAGTCGATTCATGAACTTGATAATATTTATATGTGTGACTATGTTTAAGGACAAAAATATGAAGTAGGCCAGTAAAATACACAATAAATAGAACCGGACAATCCACTAAAACGGCACAAAAACAATTTTTATAATTTAAATTTGGATGGCCAAGGGAAAGGATATTTAAGTGGGAACTCATATTTCCTCAACACACATTCTGCTTTCCAAGTATTGTCTCCTGCATATTTTAGCCTTAGCCCATCCTGTGTCTTCCATTTGCCTAATTGGGAGGCACTTCCAATAACACCAATCTGCAAAGCTTTCTCTTTTGAGAACTCCAACAAGAAAATATAAGTTGAAAACTCTGACCAATATTGATTATTTTTTTCTAATCACAGGAAAGTGATATAGACTCACCGAAGCTCCGTGTTCTATTTTTGAGCATCTAATCATGAATTGAACAACGATTGAATCTGGGAAAAAAACATATGGAATCAGAATCCTTATACGTATACACACACACATATATATATAATGCGAAATAATGAGAATTTGAATAGTGATATACCTTGCCAGTCCAAGCTTTTCAGCGAAACATCAGAACCCTCTTCATCAACGCCCAAGTTTTTCTCTCCGCCAAAAATGACGTCTTTGAATGCGCTGCTAAGGAACAAAGATTCCGAAGCGTCCTGCAACCCCGAAAAACGAACATTGCAATCGCAAACAAAAGTAACACGCTACACAATGGAAAATTTCCAACAAAACTCGAAACCCACCTGCCAAAGATCACGAATTTCCACTACGGCTTTTTCCGGTACGTCATTCGGCAGCGTAAACCTCCGTTTCTTCCCCGCCTCCCGCCTCAGCACATTTCGATTATCGTCGACGACGTAGTAACTGTACTCGCAACTGAAACCAGCGGCGACGGAGACCTTAGCGTACCAGACCAACTCGTCGCCTTGGTGCGACGGGCTCAAGGCCAGCCCTTGCTTGATGTTCCCGGAGCCGAGCAGGGGCTGGGAGCCGCAGATGAGGAGGCTCTGCCCCCATTGGGTGTAATAAGGCAACCGGAAGACGAGGGTGACGGTGCTGCGGGACTTGATCCCGGAGTGCGATCCCAGATTGAGCAGCATGGCTTGTCGAAGCCAAGAGGGTCTGGAGCAGCGTAGATCTGGTCGGGACAATCGTGGATGGAGATCTCTTCTGCGATTTCGGTGGGGAAGAAAAAGCGAGCAATGCGATGGGGATCTCGCTTTTCCGCTGCGATGAGCTCACGAGACTGCTCGTCGTGATGCGCGAATTGCTGCAAAAATATCTACGTCTCTTTGCGTCGATAATTGAACGGTGGAGGTTTTTTTTTTTGTGATTTAATTAAAATAAACCAACTTAAAAGAAACAATTAATAATGCAATAAAATATAAACATTTAGCGTAGATTTTAATTTAGATTTTATCTTCCATGTTTTTTATTCTTTCCATCATTTTCTAAATAGATCTCTTATAGATCCTTTTCTATTTTACGTGATAAACGTAATAACAATTTTAATTTTTTAAATAAGCCAATATTACAGATCTCTTAAATTGTTCTAAAAATGTGGCTCCATCTCCATTTGATCAGTTATGAGTAAACTCCATCAAATCGGTGATGTTCATGTTGAATCCCGAGTGGTGGGCCATGGTTGCTTTATGGGTTGTCAAATAAAAAAAATAGTGTTTGTTATATATTTAACGTGTTTACCTGTGTATGCTTAGGGTACCGTATGGTAAAAAATGATTCGTTTGTCTCAATATCTCCGTCAATTCATTCTTAGCATAGATATATATCTACCAATATACAAAAGTATTAAACCTACCTAAGGTGTCTTTCCTTTGGGCCGATACAATAGTTCAAGTTAGTAGCATGTTGTATAGATAGATCTTAAAAAATATTATGAACTTTATTCTAACAAAAATCGCTTAATCAAGCTTAACAACTCAAATTTAGACTTATTAATCGATTGATACCTTATAGTAATCAATTGGTATAATCCAATCGATTATCTCAATAGATATGAAAGTCTGCTATACGCGACTACATAATTATATATATAACCCTACTCTAAAAGTTAAAATTTATTTAGGTTCTATAATTAAATAGAATTAAATAATACTATTTAATTTCTTAATTATTCATGTAATAAAAAAAATTAATATATATATATTTTTTCTCCCACTGTTTCATATGGAAACAGTGACTTTATTTATTTATTATTATTAATTTCATTAATCATTATATTAAAAAATTTATTTAATACAATTTTTTTTCTCGTTACTGTTTCTTATTGAAACAGTAAACATTAAAAAAAACATTCATCTACTGTTTCACGTAGAAACAGTGCATGAAAATTTATCAATCTACTTTTAATCGATTAAAAAAAAATCAGATTTAATCGATTAAGGAAATTTGTTAATCGATTAAATACAAAACTTAATCGATTAACATTATGTCACGAGTGAGCTTCGGTTGATAATCGATTGGAAAAATTCCAATCATTTTTATTCACTATTTTAGACTCGATAATTAATTGCTCAACCAAAGTAAGCAATTGAACCATCCTAATTTTATCTAAAAATTAGGTTAAACGTGATGGGTTTTCCCCGTTCTTCATAGAAATACGAAAAACTCGAAAAACAAATTTATCCTATTTCTTTCTTATATAATTTTAGAAGATTAAAAAATTATATTATATTAGGAAAACTTAATCTAGCATACAAATAATAAATTGACGGAAACATAAACTTTATTGCCAATGAAAATGATGAAACAGAACCTTGGCTATGATACCACATGTTAGTTCTCCATAAAACCTAAGCCGCATGAATTCTAGACAACCGAAATAAAAATTCGAATAGGAAATACAAGAACAAGGAGATCTAGTTTCATCAAATTCATGATATAACAAATAAGAATAAATAAAAAGATAAGGAACCTGATTAATTTCCAAAGCACTTAGTAGATCATAGATAATAACAGATTGGTTAAAGGGTTCTACAGATTAATAAACTCACATCCAATAACTCAAACCCAATAAATTTAATTTAGATCATTTTAAAGGGTCGGATTGTATTCACATATTTAACTTACAAATAACCACCTAATATGGAATAATAAAAATCCGAGAGGAATATGCTCAGATATACTGAGAGGTAATACTCAGACATACTAAATTTCATCTTCAAGACCTCATGCGACAACCTCTAATTCCTTAACTATCACACCTTCCTGAGGGGTTTTAGCTTTTTAACATTATACTTTGTGGTGTATGAATTAAAAAACAATCTCTAATTTATGTTTTTATCGAGGAAAACAAAAAGAAAGAGTGAAAAATAAATATTATTAGCGAGGGAAGAGAAGGGCGTCCTGAGAGTATCAACAGCAAAGGAGAAGAGTATGGAATCGTCGACCAGAAAGGAAAATGACAGGGTGAGAAAGGGAAAGTCACGAGATCAATGACGGTAGGAATTTTTTTGAGAGATCAACCGTAAGATTCATTAATTAATATTTGATGATAACATTAAAATTGATGGCTAAGTATTAAAAATAATTGGCCCTAGAGATATTGACCATGAGGTTCATTAATTAATATATGATGACAACACTAAAATTGATGGCTAACTATTAAAACAATGGCCCCAATTTTATTAGGGCTCTAGGCATTAACGACCTATTCTTTAAGTTGGGCATATGTGGAATGCACACTTGAGGGATTGGAAAGGATGAGGAGCATAGGATTGGCAGAAAATGCAGCGAGTGAGAGAGATAGCACAAGAAGAAAGTTAACAGACTAGATGCATCTAAGGGACGATGAGTGAGCATCCAAGGAGACGGAGAAAGCTACATGAGTATCTGGATCTAGTTGACCGAATGAACGGGATTGGTCAACCACATGTAAGGATCGATTGACCGAACCTACATATCGGTCGATTAAGCGCCACATTAGCGGATAGAAACAATCATTGAGTGTATAAGAGTGTTGGTTACGTCAGCAAACAATTGTCTACCACATCAACAAACGATCGAAAAGTTGATCGTGACAACAAATAATGCTAATCCACCACGGCAACAAGCGGTCGAGCATGCGGCCGTTGCATGTATAAAAGATGATCTACCGCATCAACTTTTTCGATCGATCAAGCATCTCGATCGGTAGACCAAACAGTTCAATCAATTGACCGAACGTGCCTTAACGTCACTCTGGACAGTGCCTATAAATAGACACAAGGACCTTAGTTGTAAAGACAGACACTCAAATTACATTCCCGTCGAACTACTTTTCAATTGTACTCTCATGCTCTATTGCTATAAGTAGTTTCTCCGTCTGTGAGATATTAGATATTTCCAAAGAGGAGAATGATTGTGGATCATTCTTCAACAATTCTTGGACTAACAACCTATAGATTGTAAACCTAGTAAAAGTAGGTCGCCTCTTTCTTTTATGTGTTTCATTTTATTTACTTAATATGTGTGTCTTGCTAAATCATTAGCAAGAAAAAGAAAATTTGTTTTTTTTTTCAAGACCGCATCCCGTTAAATGATCCGACCCGCATCCGGAGCACCACAGTTCACACAGTTCCCAATTATGGTACCCGTTTGGATTTAAAAAAAAAAAAAAGGCTCAAACGGGATTGTTCAATATATCAAAGGGACCCTACGCTATTCTCCACCGCAATTGATCGATAAACTACGATCGACGAACACTTTGTTTGGTATTGCGAGCTGACCGCATAAAAGTATGATCGAGGAATACCATGCGAAGGTGGAGAAGAAAATGAAAAAGATGGTTACCAGAAAGACAAACCAAGGATCATATCCAAGGATGTCCACAATACACGATTGTTGCTCTAGTATGATGGTTGTCAGTGTCCTAATGAAGTAGATAGAAATCCATTAGCTGCCAATGCTGCTCTCAAATGATCATAAGCAAGATAGTGAGTGCCCTTTGCTTTTTAGGCTACTAAGTTTACTCCGTGCGCTTGCTAACAAATAACTTCCCTATATCTTCAGTAACCACATTACTCCTGTCAAAACAGAAAAACAGGTCGAAATTAGATAAATTATATATCAAGAGAAAGATGTAATTATATATATCTACATATAGTGTGCATTTTTTTAGGGATTTCCTAGGATAAATCATGGCAAACCTTTGGTTCCTTATGAGAGAGATCCAATCAATCAGAAAAGAGGTTAAAAACAAAATTATACTCATTGTGTTCTTTGTATGGAAATCAAGGGCCAAAGAAACACTCTTTTGACTCTCAGAAATATATTTATGCACATATCAAATCTCATAGGAACATTATTTAATATAAATGTTAACAAATTATGGATCTAATCTCAATAGGATGCTACAAGAACAAAGCTCCCATCCGATGAACAGTACTGATTTTGGTATTAGGAAAGTATAATTATTAGTTGAGGTTTTTCATATATTTTTCAAATATGATGCTCTAAAATTTAAATGATATTGATTGTATAATTATTATAGACTTGTATTCAAAAGCAACAAACTAAGTGAAAGACATTATAGGATCAAACTCATTCTAGTGATTCAAGATACACTAAGAATGTTTTTTTTTCATTGCCCAATTAATGGATGCTTTCAAATGAAATCTCAGCTACTTTTCTTATGATAACAAAGGGAGAAGATCAAGTTAAAAGCTAACCTTCCACGGAGCTGGGGTGGTACTAACAAGCCATCATGTGTGTCAGGAATATTTCTTAGATGTAATAATTCTCCTCTAGGATGCTTCTTAGGCGGTTGATGATTGTTTGATCCATTTTCGTGTCTCTTTCGTGATGCACTTTCTGCAACTGCTGCAGCAACTCTAGAGGAATGGTCATTGCCAACCATTTGGTTCGATTGCAAAGCAGGTGATGGTGCAGCAAATAGAGCTGATACACTTGGAAGCCCCTCCAGTGATGGTGGTGGCAAGGGAGAGATTACATTTGGATGTTGATTTGTTGCCATGTTACCACTGGGATACAATGTGTGAAGAGAAATGAAGTGAAGAAGTTAATATGAAGAACCCAAAATACAAGCTCTCCTTATATTGGGAAAATCTAGAAAAAAAAAAAAAAAACAGTATAAGAATCATAGACAAATAATTCTATCATGATAAAGATGGTGCATTTGGGTTGTTTTTTGAGACTCAACATGTCTAGTTTCTAAACCACAATGGTATTTAGGAAAAAAAAATGAAAACTTTAAAACTATCAGAAGCTAGTTATATGAACTCTATAAATATTACGACACCAACGCCTACAACCTTGAATGAGAAATTTCTTCCATGAAAAATTGGTGAAAAGTTATTACAACCCCAGGAGTCAAGCACTGCAGATGTCAATAAAGAGAAAAGGAAAGCGGGAAGGAGAAGGAGAAGGAGAAGACAAATGAGGAAGAGGTGAAGAATCAAAAGGGAGAGAGAGGTAGAAGAAAGGTACAAGAAGAGATAAGAGAGAATGTTTATTATACCTTCCCTCTGACTCCTGAAATAGTAGTAATTGTAATGAGAGCCAATCATAGTCGATGACTTCCAACAAACCATGTTGGAATTTTCCAAAGAAATACTAGAAGATCATAATGAACAGCATACTCTACATGCCCAAGAATGAGAAGAATAATAAAAGTATTTCATGCAGATTTCAGCAATTATGAGGGACGACAAAGAGTCAAAGACCATCAAACTAAATACATGATGAAGATAAGAATCAAAGGAACCTCCTAACAACTCAATGATAAGTATCCATGAAGTTCCTTAGTCCCCAGTAATGCAAGCACCTACCACCACCAACTTGCACCCTATTTCTGTCCTTATCAATTTGAGAAGAACATATGATTTATCAGCAAGCAAGTAGCTCCCAAAAATAAAAAACAATATGAGAACCTCAACTTCTTGGTGTTGATTGCCAATTAAGAATGACACCAAGAGACCGAGGCATACTAGGGAATTTAGCTACTAAATTA
Organism: Kaempferia rotunda; assembly: GCA_037177415.1. NCBI lineage: Eukaryota > Viridiplantae > Streptophyta > Magnoliopsida > Zingiberales > Zingiberaceae > Kaempferia > Kaempferia rotunda. Next base: position 4,863,793 of record JBAMIB010000038.1, on the reverse strand, counting down.
CTAATTGGCACTAAAACTATAACAGTTGATTTCCTTATTCTTCCATTAACAAAATTTGATGACATAGTAGAGACGAAATGCTCAAGCACGTAGAGTCCTCTCGGACTTCAACACCATGACCATGGGATTCACAACGCAAGGAACTACAGCTGCAAGCGAATCGCCAATGACTGCAATTAACATCTTTAGAAGAAGAGTAGAATAAGTGCTCCACATGAAAACATCTATCTGATCGCCCACTTGCTAAACAAAGGGAACCACCGCCAACAATTCCCACGTACCTCGTGGTGGTCGGGGTCAAGCACAAACTCGAAACCTTAAGAACCTAGTCCACCTCACAAAACAAGCACGAATCCAGTAGGGCAAGAAAGATTATGAACCTAATCCACCTCCCAATAGGTCAACCTCTCGACGAGTAGAACTATAATATAGGAAAATTGCACCCATTAAAAAAACCCTAACCATCGTAAGTCGAACAGCGACAAATTGTAAAGAGAGCGAGAGGAAGCAGGGGTTACCGATTCCGGGAATTAGGAGGCGGAATCGAAGCCGGTAGCCGCGGCGGAGCGGGTGAATAGAGAGGAGGAGCAGCAAATCCCTTCACCTCGTCGATCTCCTCCTCTTCGTCGGAGGCGGCGTAATCCACCAGCGCGGACATGTTAGCCTCCTTTAGCTTTTTTTTTTTGTTTTTGTCGTTGCTTTCTTTCTGAGTTCATTTTAGAAAGAATTCCATTTCAGCCCTTCCAAACTTCAAGACACTTCAGAGAAAGCCTCAGAATTTCAGAATTGATAAAAAAAAATAATAGGAATGGAATAAATTTAAAAATCATTTTCAAATTATCCGTAATTCACACACTATCTTTTACTATCATTTCATTCTCTCATTTCTAAATTCATCAACTAAACATCCCTTATTATTTCTAAATTCATATATTACCATTGTTAAAAATAGTTTAATTTTATTATTTATAAAAAATAATAAAAAATTTCACCTATAAAAAAATTATGTCATTTTTAAACTCAGTCATTTTACCAACTGTTAATTAATAATGTCACAGATAATAAGAGTTCTAAAAATTAGAAGGTTTTCGAGATTTTTAAAACTGCAAAAGTTGATTTCCTAAAAATATAAACTGTAGAGGTGTGAAATGATTTTTTACCCCTGATATCGATAAGAAAACCCTGCAAAAGGTACGATCACTCGGCTGTTTACACATTCCAGATCGAGGCGAAGCTATTCAAGATTCCTGATCGAGATGGACCAAAAGCCGGCGGAGATCAGCAGCTCCAAGATGTTCGGTGGCTACAACCGTCGCTTCCGCCACTTTAGCCCTACTCTGGGCTGCGCCATGACCTTCACCGTCTATTTCCCCCCGTCCTCTTCCCTTTCCCAGAAGTTCCCAGTACGCTTGCCACTTCTCTCTATTTGAATTCCTTTTTCTTTTACTCTGGCCACCACATTAGTGCCCTTATTTTTTTAATTTATGCTGCATTATTGAGATTGTTAATCTTTTGTACGCGATAATGAAGCCTGCCTTTTAGCCTTTCCTCTTGGATGTGCATTTGTGTTTCACTTTTAAGGTTACAAAATTAGGATATTTGGAAATAATAAAAATTCATTTTTATAAATTTCTTTGCATTATACGTTACAAAGCATTTTCTTCCTTGGGTATTGTACGGGACGTAAACCTAGTGAACTCTTTCGTCACTTAAGATCTAGACGGGTAATGACTGATCCGAATTCATCTTTGCAGTTATTTAATATACAAGAATTTTCATTTTTGAATCGACGGTTTATGATAATTATGTTATAATAGTGTAATGCTTTGTTGACCTTATCCATTTTAGATTTTTTTTATAAATAAATAATGTAGAAATATGAGATGAGCTAACGTGTTGAGGAGGAGACATTCTACTACACACATTGGGCCTTGTAGTATTGATAAAGTTTTTTGTGAAGCATGATTCATAATTCATGGGCTAGATGGCCCTATTTTATAGGCAGTATCATATGTGGGAGGAAAATTTGGATGAGAATAACATTGGCACTAGGGTAAATCAAAGCAGATATGGAAGGAATAATCTTTCCTTTGACACCCTTTCAAGCTGAGATTCCACAGATAGATAAAGTTTCAAATAGAGATATCAAATGGCCACATAGTGTAGAAGAGGTCCACCAAGTGTCTTAGAGGTTTCAACTTTGACAGCAGTCGATCAGAAATAACTCAGCTGGGTTTGCTGGCTGAGCTGCTCATTTGATTGTCGTTGGCATCACTTGGTGATTGGGTGACAATAGTGACATGCAGACAGGATGTAACAGATCACACGTGAAAAAAAAAATGAGTTGAAGGAAATGCACTCATAGGCAGTTGACAGAGTATCGTGAATATGTATAGTGATGCCACAATAAGGGTTGTCAAACTTCATTTCAGCATTAGTTGCTAGGGCATGGACAGAATGACTTCACCTGGAATTGGGCAAGGGGCACTTGTTGAAGAACTTGTACTTTGAGGGGCTGTCAAATAGTTGTGTTACATTTTGTGACTTTAGCATGTATGAACTGGATAGCTTTCGAGTGGATTAGTGGCTTGAAGCTACTGCACACATGTGCTACATCTTTCATGGTCTGTTGAACATTTGATAGATTAACTCGGTAATACTAGGCAAACTAGGAAGGAGAATGGGTAGGATGATTAGATTTGCCTTTCAATCTGTACATAAATGATTTGTAATGTTATTGCATAATACTTTATCATATTATTCATCGCATAATTACGATACAATTAGAAACAATCTGGTTAAATCAGGGGAAAGAAAGGTAGATAAAGGAGCAATCTTTTCTCCTAACAAGACTATTACATTACCTAGATTTCTGAATGTAATTTGATGTTTTTTCTTCTCCTTGTACAGGTTGCAATTAACTCATCACTTCTGATTATGACTTTTGTATTGTATATATGTAGTTTATTGATTTTGTTCCGGTCTTTGGTAATAAAAAAAATCTGAAAATTTACAATAAAACAAAATTGGGGTGTTCTGTTAGTTGCTTAGCTGATACTGCATCAATTTTTTTTAGAGCCTAACCAGTAGACTTCAATATTATGTCAGATCCTTTACTGGCTATCTGGATTGACATGTACCGATGAAAATTTTATCATCAAATCTGGAGCACAGCGAGTAGCTTCAAGTGAGGGCATCGCCTTAGTTGCTCCTGACACATCTCCAAGTAAGCTATTTGCTAAGGTGTAATCCTTACTGGCATTTAGGTGTTATTTTTCTTCTTCTATTCTTCAATATTGCTTTGATACCAGATTTTTTTAACAGAAAGCATGTGAGCATAGGAGATTTGTCATACATGACTGCATCCCAGGCAATCCAATATTAGTGCCTTTAAGTTATCTCTTTATAATAGTTCCATGTTAGGGGAGAAGCTTAAAACTGTAAAATGAGATACAGATTGTCCTTCAATGAATCATTGAAATTCTGATGTGACCAGCATTTTTATATCATTATAAATTTTTACCATGATATTATTTTTGTATAAATTTATTAACAAATCGTTTTGCACAAGTTTGTTAAATTCATTGATCAATATATAAGCCGCTTGTTTGTTTTTTTTTTTTCAATTTATTAAAGTTCATCGTCAAAGAAAAAAAGCACTAGAGCAAAAAAGGATTAAGGTATTTCAAATTAGTGTATCACCTTTTAAGAGAAGTGTATAACTTCATGCTACTTTATGACATATAATTTTGAAGAACCGCCATCATGTCATCACACAGTGATGGGTATCGTTTTCTTTGTTAAAATGAGATGAGAAGTGCAAATTTTATCCTCCTGCTCTGCCAGCAATTTGTATACTAAATTAGAAAACCATATTCAGGTATATTTTTATAAGTGTTCCATAAGCATCATAAATATTGGTTCTTGATGTTCTTTCCCCATTATTACTTTTATGGTTGATAAGATTTAATGTGTTTTGAAATATGACTGCTCAGCAGAATGGACTAGGATTATGCAGCACATAATATGTTTCTTTGTGTTCCATGCAGGGGGGCTAAATGTGGAAGGGGAGGCAGATTACTGGGACTTTGGAGTTGGTAAGCATAGAAAGAGCATGTTTTAAGCATATTTGATTGAGCGAGACTCTATCTCCCTTTCATATTTTATTCAAGCAAAGAACATTGTCCACAGGCTAGTGTTTGTCAGGGACTTTGAAAATCTTCCTACTTACTTTTTTGGTATGCAGTTGAACTAGGTCGATGTCTAAATCAATTGATAATATGATGCACTGGAAATCTATCATTGCTTTGAGACAAAAAAAAAAAAAAAAACAAGGGTGAAGCATGGATGCAGTTTGGATGGATGTGGGGAAGAAACAAAGATTGAAATTTACCTTCCAAATTCAGTATAACTATATGGAATTATCAATCTCATTCTGAAAATGTAGCTTGAATTTGTAAGCCTGATTGGAACTTATAGATCCAATATTATACTCCAGTGTGCTTTTTTAGTGGGGTCTACTTTTGTTCTCTCAGTTTTTTTCCCAATAAAATCATGATAATATTTTGGGTTGGTGTGCATTGAGTGCATATTATATATATATATATATATAAAAGTTAGCCTGCACACTCGCCCTGCGCGACGCTCGTGGGCGAGTGAGGCGGAAGGCGCCTTCAGCCACACC
>JBAMIB010000038.1:4818104-4829244 GCA_037177415.1 Kaempferia rotunda | reverse complement strand
TTGGGAATACAAAAGAGTCATACATCATTACTTATAAATTCTAAAATATTCATTCAATGAGGAAGCAAGAATTAAATAGAATCTATAGATGTGTATTACCCGCATACACAAAAATAATCTCTATCTCTAGAAACCAACAAAAGGCTGAACAAAAACATGTTTCTCACAAGCTACCATGGAAACAAATAAATCAATAATTATAACTAATTTCTAGTTCTATTTGAATTAAACTTATATTTTATTACCTTAAGAAAAAGTTCTCTCAAGGCTCAAGCTCTGCGCCTCTGTCCCTCTGCCATTGCTCCAATTAGCATGCTTGAAAAAAATAAAATCGAGAATTATAAACCAATTTCTAGTTTATTTGAATTAAACTCAATAATTCATATTTTATTACCTTAATAAAAAATTTCTCAGCTCGCCCCTGCCGCCATGCTCCAACTCTACAAAACCCTTAGATTTCTACCTTCTTATGTATCTCTAATGAATCGTGACTGATATTAAATTAAATAAATGATATACAATTGCTTTTAACTGTTTGGCATAAGTGAGAAAAATGACAATTAGATTTTGGGTTGGCTAAATTAAATTGATAGGCATAATAATTTTTTTTACTATGCTACTTAGTAGAGAATGGGCCAAAGCATGCCTGGGCTTCACCCCTTACATCAGCCCCATGGTCTACTTTAATGACATTCTCATTTACGGTCCGATATAGGCATCCCACTTTGATTATCTTTGTGTTATTTTTAAAAAGCTAAAAACAAAGTGTTTATTTATCATGAAGAAGTGTTCTTTTTTTACTATATCAGTAACTTTCCTTGCCTTTATTGTTTCTACTGATGGAATGTGCGCAGATTAAATGAAGATAGATGTCGTCTTAGAGTGGTCAAGACTTACAATGTCAAAAATTTTCACAGTTTAACTTCTTTCTAATTAATCTATACATATTGTTTCTAAGTTTTTTTTTCCATAGCTAGCTTAGCTTGTCTACATATATCCCCGTCAAAGAATTTATAATTTAGCATTCCAATAAATCCAACACTACATATTTATTATCTATTGTTGATTAAATAAAACAGGAACACTTTTTTAAAAGATTGTTGTTTAAATTTCATCTTACTAAACTCACATCAAACTATCAAAGATAGATCACTATTATTTAAAGTTGATAACTTGATTAATTTTAATATTTTAAAATAATATTTATGTTACATTTGAAAATAAATTAAATTAAATATAAAATTTAGAGGAAGGAGATTAAAAAAATGAAATTACATAAATGTTGAATAATAAAAAATATATTAAGTATATATTTTGATTAATGGTAAAGAATATTAGGTTGAAATGACACATGTAAAATAAAATTTCGTATTGATTGCATTTTATTTATTGAAAAGGTACATGCTTTGCGTTCGTCCTACGCTGGCAATCTGATCGAATTTTAATTGGCCTCCGCCAGCTGCAGACGCGAACAAGGAAGAAAGATCAACGAGTGCTACAGGATGCAGATATTCGTCAAGACTCTTACGGGGAAGACGATCACCCTCGAGGTCGAGAGCAGCGACACCATCGACAACGTCAAAGCCAAGATCCAGGTCTTGCCCTCTTCTCTCTCTTCTTCAATGCGGCAATATGTGCTCGCCAGGGTTTGGCTAGGGTTTTAACAGGAGTGTTTCCTTCATTTTCCATCATTCTATTTCTTTTCCGTCTTATATTAGTAGTTGATTTGGGCATTTATTTTCTCATATGTTTCGTTGTGGAATTAATTTTCTTCCGGGAATTTAGACTATCGTGAACTCTTCAAAACTCATCATTTGTTAATTTTTTTTTCTCGGTTTTGCGTTCTAATGACTATTTTTTACAGTCATCAGGATGTGTGAATATCTCAGTCTTGTAAAGACTATTGATTTGTTGCTCGATTGGCAATGCCGATTGCCTTCTGCTGCAGGACAAAGAAGGAATACCCCCAGACCAGCAGAGGTTAATCTTTGCTGGGAAACAACTGGAAGATGGCCGAACCCTTGCTGATTACAACATTCAGAAAGAATCGACTCTTCACCTTGTGCTCAGGCTTAGAGGTGGGATGATGATTAAGGTGAAGACACTAACAGGGAAGGAAATAGAGATTGACATTGAACCCAATGATACCATTGACAGGATCAAGGAGAGGGTAGAAGAGAAAGAAGGAATTCCTCCTATACAACAGAGGTGTTCTTTATGTTTAATTTTTTGTATTATTGGATTTTACCATATGAGCTTCCCAATTTTCTCTAAATTAACCATCATTTTGTGTCTTGGGTAGATAATTTACTTCTCTCTTAAAGGGCAAAACTCTCTCCCTTTCCCTGTTTTAGTAGATAGAATTATATAACTCATAAATGAATAACAAACATTTTGTGATAAACCAGCTAGATGATGATAACATCTGTAGATTGTCGGAAGTAGCATGTATATATGGAAAGAAAGTAATAGCACTTCCTGCTATTGGCTCATTTCCTATACATTGTTACTCATCTCCTTTATATCTTAATAAAGTCTCTTTCTTTTCATATTCTATTTAATTGTGATGTTATAGGACCTGTTTACTTGGAGAGAAATGAGAGGAAATAGGTAGATGCAAAATTGGGTTATTTCTTGTGGCCATTAGGACATCCAATTACTCTTGCGCATTCTTTTTAACCAATAGACTCTCTCTCTCTCTCTCTCTCTCTCTCTCTCTCTCTCTCTCACATTCAGATCTTAAGTTATTACTTATCATGCCCAATTATACTTGCACTGTCATCTGATGTTCAGCACCTATCTTATCTGTGCTATATTTTTGTAAGTTGTACTTCTTCAAGATGAATTTTTGTTGTATTTCTATTGAAACAACAATAAAGTTCTGCACCTAATCTGGCTATGACTACCACCTTTTGTAGTCCCAAGTGTGATTAGCTATTTTATCCTCTGCATTTGTCATGTAACCTTGTCAATAGGTCAATAGGTATTTACTCTTTTTTTCTTTGATTTGGTTATGATGCATTCTTCCTTACATTGTAATTGTATTATCTACTTATATTGTTGAATACTTGATATAACTTTTTAGAAAAAAAAAATTAGTTCAAGTGATGCAATACCCATCAGACTTAAATATATACAGCATCTCCCTTAATTCGTAATAATATTACATAATCAATCTGTATGAACTTGAAAATCCTTTTTCCGAAAACAATTGGCATATCAAGCTTCTCACTTCATCAAACTACATCCAAGAAGTAACAGAACATATTACTAAACGGGACAATGAAATTAATGGTTCGTGCATCATAACAAGTATTGTTGGTTGCTGCAAATCTGCAGTGTTATTTGCATATAATGATACATTAACATTACCATCAACCAATTGCACTTCTCATCAACCATTGGCTGCTGCTGCTGCTGCTGTTTTTTTCCTTTTAGCTACAAACTAATCACTACCAAAGATTTGTTACATTGGATTTTAAAGATGGTGATATAAATATGATTAAAGATGTCCAATAGATTTCCTAGTGAATCATTTTTTGGCATAAAGGATGACTAAAGAAGTTTCTACTCGTCATAGAAAGAGTTCAAAGATTGAAATTACATGGGATAATCTTAGAACTTGATGGAGAAATAAAGAGCTTTGCCGTCGATCTCAAATACTTGGGACAATGCTTATTGTTTTGGTTTTGTGTATTTGATTGTGAGTTTGTAGATAATAATATAATATCTTGATTTCCACGGAAACATTTTTTAAAAACTATTAACCTTTTGTCCTTAATATTACTATATATTCCGGCTTATAATTTTCCTCTCTTGCTTCTCTCCCTTGCCAGTTCATCCTTGTTGACCATTTTTTTGCCTTGAGCTGAACCAATGCTTTACATTTACATTTACTCTTGTTCAAAGCTGAGACCACATACCATGTCCAAATTTATATTGTACAATTTTTTTTGTTACCATATGTGATTTCCTCTACTGGCACATTTCTGTTTTTCGTGATCTGTTTTCTCCATGGATGATAACTTTTTTCTGACTCAATTGTATATCCATGCTGTGATTTCCAAGTTTGTTTTCTTGATTATTCTGTTTTCTTTGCAAAAATGTCATGTACATGTTGTGTTTGTTGAAAGAAAAAAAAATCTGTAGAATAAAGTATAAAGAACCAAAAAGCTTCATACTTACCAGGGCCTGTGATTTATATATAGAATAAATCGATTAAAGTCCTGAAATCACTATATCCTATCGCGTCTATTTTGTTGTCAATGATTGCAATCTGCAATCTTAAGTATATTTTATTGCAGTCAATGTTTGCCATCTGCAATCTTAAGTATATTATATTGCAGTCAATGGCTAGCTACTACATGTTTAATGGTTTGGCATGTAACTTATGTAAATTCCATTCTGGGCTAAAGTATGCCTCGCATTCGACTCATATGTAGGCTGATCTATGCGGGCAAACAACTGGCTGACGACAAGACTGCTAAGGAATACAACATTGAGGGAGGCTCTGTTCTTCATCTTGTGCTTGCTCTCAGGGGTGGTCGATACTAGATTTTGACCCCAGGAAATTCTACTGGTCCAGAAATGTTCTAGGACGCTAAATCTGCACTGAGCATTGTTCTTCTTAGCACCAGATCGATCAACGAATTGGTCTGGTTGAATTCTTCTGCTGCTTTTTGTCGACAAGTATGAACATTCAGAAGATCATGAAATATTGCGCAACTTTGAACTCTATCGTGTATTTATAAATTGAATTTGCTTTATCAGATACCAAAATGTTTCCCTTGTAAGCGGTTTTCTTTCTTCACTAATTCTACTCACCGTCCGCCTACATCCAGCACTTCCAACATAACTCATTGCCCTCTTTGTTTTTCGAGTTAACTTTTAATCTTCTGCAAATTTTCTTATTTCTATCAAATTTTCTTTAAACCATTCATGTAAACTGTAACTAGCTGCTCAGGCCTCAGGTAAGATAGATTAAGGGGAAAAACAAGAACATAAAACTGAGTCACTCTTGGGACATTGATGGATTGTTGAGTTGGCTAGGCTGGGACAGAGTTATTAAGGCTGAGCCAGATGGGTTAGGCATTCCATCTCTTGATTTGTGGCTTCTTTGTTCTTCAGAAATCTGTGCTCATGTGTTTATTCTTGTGGTAACTATAAATAAATGTATCCTCTTCTACTCCACGTTTCTGTGGATTATAGAACCCTACCAGCTACTTAATTAGAATGCGTTTTTAAGCTGGTCGTATAATTTTTCTTCGAGGACATCTAGGAGTTTGTAATAATGGAATCATTAGTACAATCCAAAAGAAGCTACCATGCCATGTTTCTTAGTACATGGAAAGAGCCAAGAAGTTTGATCTAAGCCATCCTGTCTCATTGGCTCAATCTCGAATCTTTCACCTCCGATCCTTATGGAGCCATCTGACATTGTCCTGTCACTGTTCTTCGCCTTCATAGACCCTGATTCACCTGAGGATGAGGAAAAGGTAGATCCTGATTCTGATGCATTTGATGCGCTCGTCTTCTTCCTTTGAGTTCTTTGGCTTCCAGTGGCGAGTGTCAGCTCCAGGTCACTCCCTTCATCAGCATCAAGCGTTAATTCTTCCTTCGAGTTACTGAAAACTGGTTGTTTCCAGGACTCGCGATCTTGTTTGGCATCTCTCATCAATACCTTCTGAATTCGGTACAAGCGGTGGAGCTCCTCGACCTGGATCAGACAGATGAATTGGAAAAGATCAAATTTTCCAACAGAGGTATAATCGGATGAGGAAACATATATGTCCTACCTGTTGCCTGAAAGTTTTTTCCTGCTTCAACATCACCATTTTCATTGACATGTTTTCTTTCTCATACTGGTCGACGAATCCCTCCATCGTCCTCGTATGGATTGGCACAAAACTCTCTTTGCTTAATTTGACCAATTGAGAACTAAAACTATCTGTAAAGTGAGGCATGAAGATTATAATCCTCAAAAGAAAAGTAATTTATTTTTAGAGGATTCTTCGTTCCTTTCTAGTCCCAAACAAGCAAGAAAAGTGGCAAAATTTCACTTGGCAGAATTTAAAAACTGACAGTTTTAATAGCTAACTTCCTCAGAGAAAAGGAAGAGCGATATGAAGAAGTTAAGGACTTAATAATTCCACGCAAAATTGGAGTAAGAAATCTTCACCTGAGTTCCTCTGTCACCTTTACTCTGAGACACAACTTCCTCAACCTGAAGGCAGAACTTGATCAGAAGAAGAATAACCTGAACACCCCAATCTGCCAAGGCAGATGGAAGATTTAAAGATTCTCCTCACAGACTCTCACCAGAATATTTTAATAGCCATGGCTTCTCAAGTTCTCATACGAGCATGCCAAACAAATCCAAATGCCTTGGCCAATTGCGGTTCAAGAATATATCAAAGGAAAGATGCCTCAGATAAATAAACAGAGGAAAACTACAGAACAACCCCCAATAAATAAATAAATAAATAAATATTCAAAACACCAGCTAAATCTGCCATGGTAGTTCACATGGATGATGGAGGGGACAAAAATCATCAAATCAACAGTTGTCTCAGCGTGTATTTTAATAATCTCCTTTATTACTTGATAATCTAGGAAATTGATGGGAGTAGATAGGTTCTGTATTTTTAAGACCAGATTTAGCTTAGTTGTACTTGGTGATGTGACATTATGCTTTGAGAAGAATCCTTGAATTCTTAATGGGTTTAGATCTGAAGTAGGACTTTGATTATACATATTTGCTGTTTGTCAGACAATAATTTGATTATAGGATCTGCTTCCAGTATTAGCTTTAATAACGTCAACGAACACAAAAGCCTTAGCTCATGCCTTTTGCTTAAATATATTGATCATCCAACTATCCAGGAATATGATTACGTGAAGAGGTGTGTTCATTGTTGGAAGGATGATCCATAGGATGATCATGGAGATAATTCTTAGTTTTATCCAGTATTTTTTTCAATGGTATGATCGTTCTTGGAAGGATGATCCAAAAGATAACTACCACTAATTTTTTTCATCATATTTTGTAATTTGCTTACTAGTGTTGCATCTCATATCCCCATTTTGTACTCTCATCGATTCACCACAGTATTTTTTTTCTCCCTCGTCGAATCATTGGTAGTTCTGAAATATTTTTTTTTATTTTTTTATTCTATTCGAAATGTTTTTTCTTTATAAATAGTAAATTATGGATGAAATAGATAAAATCATAGTTATAAAAATATATTATTTATAATTGTTTGAGTTTTTTTCCCTATTTTTTTTTCAAGCAAATTACTTCCATCAAAATTCAAAAACATGATTTATGTATTTAAAAAAATATAAAATATGATTCATAGATTTTTAATTAATAATTTTATATCTCAAAAAGTTAAAAAAAATAAATATAATATAAAATTTATTTTTAAATTAATATTTTATTTAAAAAAAATAAATTCACCGTTGTCGGTCCCAAGTCCTAACAAAAAAGAGCTAGAGAATATTTTATTTTTTTTAAAAAAAATTAAAGGTATTTTTTTTACCTAGGGCCTAGTGTAACCTTGAGACGGCCCTGCAATCAGTTTACTCATAATTCATAATTGATACTTCAACTCTCAAAGTTCTTTATTTGTGTACCCTTGGCTTTACCGAAAGTTAATTGTCTGTATTCCTTAAATTCTATATTTTCTAACTGAAGTTTTATGGAATCTATTAAATAGGAAATAATTATGGAATCTACAACTGCATCATATCAAGAAATTAACAATTTTTCATATGTTGGGAGTTCTTTGAAATTTTTTAATATTCGAATGAAGTCTACCGACATCATATAGTGAATATTAAATACTTTTGGCACGGTGAATATTAAAAACTTTCATTTCACATTTTCAAAACATTAATATTCATATGTACATATATAGTTTATATTTTTAAATTAATTAATTTATTATATTAATTATATTCAGTCCCGATAATTTTAAATCTTAACTGCGCCCTTGATTCTTGCACAAGGTAACATACACCGGAGATGAGAAGTAGATGTGGAGGTCTTCTACCTTGTTAGCTTTTGCGAGTCCATCATTTAATTATCCAATCATCCACAGTCCATTTCATTCGTGAGCTTGGGGATCCCAGAACTCATCCGCAAACGTTCATTTCTATCAGGGAAGAGTTCATCATTTGTAGCACTTAATTTCGTTTAGTTTTATTGCTTGCAATGGGTTTGATTTAATTCCCCTTTACACTTTTGCTACTCTTCAATGCATTTCAATTCATTTAATTTTTGCAATGCTTGTCTTGTTGAATGCTTTAAGTTTTTGTGGATTGCAAGTAGGTTAATTATATTAGTTTAGAATGCATTACTTAATGTTTTCACTATTTCCTTTGCAATCATAGTTTAGCTAAGTTAGATTAGGATGTTTTTCGTTTCTTATTCTTAGCATTTGAATCCAACAACAAATCTTCATTTACAACATCAAAAATCAAACATCATAAATAAGGTGACGTTTAATTTGAGAAGTAGAATGAGAATGAGTTTGATAGTAGACTGGAATGAGAATAAGTTTAGTCATTCCAATATTGTTGTTTAGTTTATAAACTTTGATTAGATATAATTACCTTTTTCAAAATATTTTTTTTATTTTCTTCTCTTTTTTTTTTCCTATTTTTCCTAATTTTATAATTCTTTTCATTTTTTTCCTTTTTTTTCATTCTTTTGATTTTTAATTTTTTTTTAAAATTTTTTTTTATATATTGTTTGAATTTTTAAATTTTTTAAATATTATTTTTTTTTTAAATATTAAATTTTTTAAAATTTAAAATTTTATTTTAATTAGTTTTATTTCTATTTTATAAAAGTTTTTTAAACTTTTTGAAATTTTTTAAAATTTTAAATTATTTAATTTTTTTATTTTTAAAATTTTTCAACTTTTTAATTTTTCAATTTTAATTTTTTTTTTAATTTTTTATTTTTTTTTTAAATTTTTAAATTTTTTGAATTTTTTATATTTTTTATATTTTTTTAATTTTTTTAAAATTTAAAATTTTTTTAATATTTTTAAAATTTTTAAAATTTTTAAAAGTTTTTTAAATTTTTATAATGGGAATGGAAATGAAACCCACCCATTTATATGGGTTTGGTGATTCCCATAAATTTGGAAAGCATTCCTAAATTCTCATTCCCAAACACACAATCAAAACGCTATCATTTACTATCATTCCATTCTCTGATCCTAAACCCACCAACCAAATGCCACCTCCTTGTCGTTCTGTGAGTGTTAATAGTCTGTAAGAGGCTTCTCCACCTACAACAAAGGAGTTTTCTAGTGATCTTCAATTGCCTTGGATTAACAACCACCTAGGTTGTAACCAAGTAACCACTGGCCACTTATTATTGATTTTATGTTGTGTTATTTTAAATTGCTAGACTAATCTTGAATATCTACTTAGAGTTAGCTCGAGATATTTTCATTTTAATTTGCAGGAAAGTTAACTCATCTAGCCGGCCAACAAGGGACCTACACAACCAACAACCCAAAATCATCAAATACCTTTGGTGCTTACCTTAGATCCAGCCACAAGGTCTTGGAAGTTGGTAGGAGGCATAAGTGTGGGTGTCGGTTAGTGGAAATTGGTAGGCCGGGAGTGACATGGTCGTTGCCCAACCTCTGACACCATTCCCAAGGTTAGAAATCCATCGCCATCATCTAGATCTCTTGCTAGGCCAAGGTTTACCTTACGGTCAACCAAGAGAGTAGTCAACCAACCGCAGCTAACCACCAGCGGTTGTAGCCCCCATCGTCGTTCGGATCTGGGCAAGGAGAGGGCTGATATGTGAGAACGAGGGAGAGCCACACACCGGCAGCATGACTGGTACCAAGAGATCGACGGTGGGAAAAAGCGTGCATGCGAAACTGATTGGAGAGGAGATATCCGTCGGTGAGCTCGAGTCCATGTCGAATCCTCACCAATAGGGCAGTGACCGACTGAAGGAGGAATGTTGTTGTTAGGTGCGTGGCGTCGGCCGTGGAGTAGGTTGGCGGAGAAGAGGAGAGGGATGATGAATAGTGGATTGGGAGAAGGCAAATGAGGCGGCTTAAAGGCCTAGCATTATTTATATATCTAAGTTATAATCTCCAACTTAGGTTTTTAACTAATATAGACCTAAGTTAATTTCTCAATCAACTCCCTTTTAATGGTTATTCGAAAAAGACTTCTTCTAAGCCTATAAAATCATCCCTTCAAAATGGGTCACACGAGCTCTGATTAATTCTTGAAAAATTTCTAAAAAACCCAAAAATTCCTTTTAGATTATTTCCCAAGCCAAAATTAATATTTTATCATCATATCTAACAACTTATACCATCACTTGGTAGCTGGTTTAGTAAAACACAACATTGTGTTACTTTATCTACTACTGAGATAGAATATATAACTATGGGAGAATGTGTAATCCAATTGTCATGGATGATGCACACATTAAAAGATTTCAAATTGGAATATAAAATTTTAAAAAAATTTATTGATAATGTAAGTTCAATTAACCTAATAAAAAAATCTAGTGCATAATTCAAGAAATAAAATATTGAAATTAAATATCACTTCATCAGGGACCATACTGATAAAGGAGACACTTAACTAATCTATGTTGAGTCAAATCTAGTAGATATCTTTACCAAACCACTCCCTGAATTCGAATTTAGCAATTTACGTAGATAATTAGGAATGTGCATGATAGATGATTCGGCGAGAATCTACGCGGAGGGTCGGAGTCGGAGAAACCGCGAAAGGAGGTGAGGTGGATGATGCTGATGAGGAAGAAAGAGAGGGCCTGTGAGATTAACAAGAGTGTTAAAGGTGTAGGTCCCTTTAGGGCAGGTTGGACGAGTTAACTTAGATATCAAAAATAAAATCAAATACCTTTCTCAAAGCACAATTAAACTTAATAAAAACACAAGTAATATAATAAGACAAAAATGAATAAAAGGAAAGAGGCAACACTAGTGTTTACTTGGTTTGCAACCAGGGAGGTTGCTAATCCAAGACAGTGGAAGCGCAATGAAAAATCTCCTTCGTTGAAGGCGGAGAAGCCTCTTAAAATAGTTGGAAATGAAATTGATGAATACAACGGAAGAACCAGAGC